>JARFJB010001250.1:860000-1052500 GCA_036346205.1 Vesta saturnalis
TAATATTCTCAAAAACAGAAGACAACTTTATCGTATCATATGAAGCTCCGCACAGAAACGTGTTGAAAAGTGCATTGAGGTAGGCTTTAACTTTTTAATTTATCGTTTTAGTTTGTTAAAATTTATTTCTTTTCCGTTGTCTTAATGAATAAAGCTAGTTCATTTGCACTTTCGATTTTTTTCTGTGAATAAGCATTATAAGTAACGGTGCGAAAAAAATGCAAGAGACAAAAAAGTTTCTAAATTGAACATGCATTCGCTCCATTTAATTTCCAGAGGCCATATGGGTTACATTACGTCTCTTAAGTGTAGTAAATACATAAAATTTGAGTTACATAGGTTTAGAGCATTAGGAGAAAATTAAAAAAAATTGAAAATGTTACGAAACTTTGACACCCTGTATATCGTAAACTATCAACCTTCATATAACATCCGTTTTGCTCAATCGTCATGAAATCATGTAATCTTTAAGAAACATCCTGTATATATATGTATATATATATATATATATATATATATATATATATATATTATATATATATATATATATATATATATATATATATATATATATATATATATACAGGGTTATTCACGTTATCCGACACGGAAGATTAGGCCGACAGACGGTACATTTTAAAGTTATTTTCGCAATGTACAGGCTGTTCCAAAAGTATGAAACATGTCAAAGTTGCAATTTTTTCAATGGAACACCCGATCAAAATAAGAATGAGTTTTACTAAGGTTTGCCCGACTTAAACCTTACATTTTCTGAAAATAATTTTAAACTTTGTTCTCAACAAGAATTCACTTTTTCGTCAACTAAACTTTACACTTAGCTTACTATTTGATTATGTATCATGACGCACTGAATAAAACACTGACTAACATATACAAAGTGTTTATAAATCATGACTCAAAAATTTTAAATAGTAATACCTCATTAGTTTAAATAGAACACCCTGTATTTTATGTCAACAGCAGATGTAGAATTTAATTCCCTATCGAATACTATAACACTATCATATTTCTAACTTTTCTTGTTTTCAAAGAAAATGTACATATTCAAAAAGCAAGTTTATTTAAACAAATTTAACACTTAATAAGTCGCCTATGGAAATTTGACAACTCAGAATTGCTGGCATTAAAGAGCAGGTTTAGGCAAACAAATTTGAATAATGATATGTTACAATTTACTTACTAATTAAAATAATGATGAAAGTAGTAGAATGGCGGAAAAACTGAAAAACATTTCTTATAGCAAGTGTTCAAAATGACGACTGTCTGTCTCTAAACACAAGCATACCCTCGATACCTCTACCAACATTTGCTAACATTTCCGGGCTTATGCTTTGAAATGCTTCCCTAATACGTTCCTTCATATTCTCTGGTGTGGTTGGAGGTGTCTTGTAAACGGTGAACGGTTACATATCCCCATGAGAAGAATTCCGGTGAAGTTAAGTCAGGGGACCGTGGAGGCCAATCCTGACATCCATGTCTCCCAATCCAGCGATTTTGATAATTTGTATTTCAAAAATCTTGAACCTTATGATGGAAGTGTGCGGGGGCACCATCCAGGGAATTCTCTTGCTAAAAAATTTAAGAACAATGTACCATTTAAATGTTATTCAAAAAAATAAGACATAAGGTATCAGCGTAATAATGAGAATTACGTCTATTAACAAATCCATTGTTATTAAATGTGCATTCGTCGCTAAACAGTACAAAATTGAAAAAGGTTTCATTTTCGGCCACTTGGTCTAACGCCCATATACAAAATTCAACTCGATTTCTGAAGTCATTTTCGGAAAGGTTTTGATGGAGCTGGATTTATAACCATGATAACTGTGCTTTTTAAGAATTCTCGAGACATAATGAACACTTCCAGTTCGTTGAAATAGCCAACAATCTTTTCATAACAGCTTTGTTTGGATGTTTCTGTTGGGAAATCTTTGGGCGTAAACTCGTGATGCCATTAAGGCGTTTTGGTTAAATTCTCCGATAATCATGTCAATCCGTTCTTCTTCGGATAAACTCTCATTTTCAACAAATAAACTTTAAATACAGCACAAATTACCACTACAAAACAAGGTGAACGATTTACGGACAGACAGAACGATTTGCAGACTTTTATGAATAACTGACAGCTGCAAACAATAATGCTGTGTTGCCATACTTCCATAGGGGACTTGTTAAGTGTTAAACTTGTTTAAATAAACTTGCTTTCTGAAAATGTGCATTTTCCTTGAAAACAACAAGGGTGTTCCATTGAGAAATTTGCAACTTTGATATGTTTCATACTTTTGGAACAGCCTGTACATTGCGAAAATAACTTTAAAATGTACCGTCTGTCGGCCTACATTAACTCCAAAACTAAACATTTTTGAAAGTCAGGTCGTTTGGCCATAATCTTCCGTGTCGAATAACGTGAATAACCTTGTGTATATATATATATATATATATATATATATATATATATATAGGGTGTCCCAATAGTGCGTATTCGGTCGATAGCTCCTTAGCCATTAAACTTGGAAGATAAGTTTGAATACGAGTGTTATAAGCTGCATAATCTAAAAATAGTTTGGTTTCTACAGGGTGTAATATAAAAGCGGTATAATATAGAACTTTTGATTTTTAAATAGAACACCCTATATATTATTTTATTTCTCGATTCTCCTTATAATTTTACATCTTTTTTATAAGGATTACTTACAAGCTAAATCTTACAGTTTTTGAGATATTTGCAAAGTTAACTAAAAACTGATATTTTTATGTAGTAATTCAAGTAGGCGTATCTCAGTTATTTTTAAAGATAAAAAAATAATCTGTGGTATAGAATTTATTCATACATGAGCTTACCTTAATCTATTGTCAAAATTGGATTTCAATATACATAGTGATCACAAAAATTAATTCAATAACATAAATTTGAAAATGCTATATCTTCATTTTTTAAATGGCACACCCTATATTTTTTTAATGCCTTGTCTTCGTCTATTAATCGGCTTTCATTTCTGTTAAATATGTTCTATACCTATCTCTAGTAGTTTCGAAGATATTTAAGTTTGTTCAATTTTTTTCGTTGATAACACTGAAGAAGAATAAAATTAGTCGGCCAAAGCAAGCTAAAACTAAAAAACATATTAACTGAAATACAAACACTTAAAATTATAATAAATGATCAATGTGTCCACCATTTTGTTGCTGGCAAACATGAAGTCTTTGAATAAACGGGTGATAAAAATTAATTCAACAACGTAAATTTGAATTTTTTTAATTAGCACACCCTATATTTTTTAACGCCTTGTCTTCGTCTATTAGTCGGCTTTAATTTTTATTAAATATGTTCTATACCTATCTCTAATAGTTTCGGAGATATTTAAGTTTGTTCAATTTTTTTCGTTTATAACACTGATGAAGAGTAACATTAGTCGGTCAAAGCAAGATAAGAAACTAAAAAATATTAACTGAAATACATAAATTGTAATTATAATAAATATTGTATGAAACCACCATTTTTAAGAGATATTTGAGATGTTTTTAAACGATTCATCGTAAAATTAAACAACTTAATCGAAAGAGCGTAAAACAAAAGATGAACGAAAACAAATGAAGAAATCAAAGTTGTTAAACAGTGCTAATATTTGTGTAATATTGTATACTTACTTCCTAAATTACAAAATGAATTTTTCGAAAGAAGAACTTGTTAATATGATTTACATCCTTGGTGAAAGAGATAAAAATTGCCTTTTAGATCATCGAATTTATAAGCAAAAATTTCCAAATGCACGACACCCGCAAGTTTCAGCTTTTGCAAGATTGAAAGAGCGTTTCGAGCAAACAGGCAGTATTCATTACGAAGACAATTTAGAACGAGAAATAACCGCAATTACCGAAGGTAATGAACATTTAGTTCTTCAATCCGTGATTGAAAATCCTCACGTTTCTTGCCGACAATTGGAATTAGAAATTGGAGTTTCAAAAACATCAGTTAATAGAATTATAAAAAAATATAAATATCATCCATACCATGTCCAACTTGCACAAGAATTAGATGAGGATGACTTAGTTAATAGATTAAACTTTTGCAATTGGGCCATAAATAACAATTTAGAAAAACCCAACTATTTTAGCACGATCTTATTTACTGATGTAGCTACTTTCCACAAAAATGGATACGTTAATAGACATACTTTCCATTATTACGATACTGAGAATCCCAGATTTATAATTCCTGTTGCTCATCAACACCGATGGTCACTTAATGTTTGGGCCGGAATTATTGTCGAAAGAATTATAGGACCATATTTTTTTGAAAACACGGTCAATGGAGATTGATTTTTAAACTTCCTGCGCAACAAATTTGAAACTTTTATTGCAGATTTACTTTTAGAAACCCTTAGAGAAATGTGGCTGCAATTAGATGGCGCTCCTCCGCATTTTAGCAGAAACTTTAGAAATTATTTAAATATCCAGTTTCAAAATAAATGGATTGGAAGAGGAGGGCCGATCTCCTGGCCTGCAAGATCGCTTGACTTGACAAAGCTGGACTTTTTCTTTGGGGTTTGATTAAAGAAAAAGTCTATCAAACTCCTCCAACGACTGTAGATGATAGGAGGGCAAGAATTAGAGACGTCATTAAAAATATAAATGTTTCCACGTTACGAAAAGTAAATTTGTCGTTTATTCAAGGACTTCGTGTTTGCCAGCAACAAAATGGTGGTCACATTGAACATTTAGTATAATAGTATAATTTTAAGAGTTTGTATTTCAGTTAATATGTTTTTTAGTTTCTTATATATTCATAGCTTCCTTTGACCACTAATGTGACTCTTCTTCAGTGTTGTCAACGAAAAAAATTGAACAAACTTAAGTATCTCCGAAACTATTAGAGATAGGTATAGAACATATTTAACAGAAATGAAAGCCGACTAATAGTCGAAGACAAGGCATTAAAAAATATAGGGTGTGCTATTTAAAAAAATGAAGATATAGCATTTTCAAGTTTATGTTATTGAATTAATTTTTGTGATCACTCTGTATATTGAAATCCAATTTTGACAATAGATTAAAGTAAGCTCATGTATGAATAAATTTTATAGCAAAGATTACTTTTTTATCTTTAAAAATAACTGAGATACGCCTACTTGAATTCCTACTTGAAAATGTCAGTTTTTAGTTAACTTTGCAAATATCTCAAAAACTGTAAGATTTAGCTTGCAAGTAATTCTTATAAAAAAAGATGTAAAATTATAAGGAGAATCGAAAAATAAAATAATATATGGGAGGGGGGTATCAACTTTCTTATTTTAAATGGAACGCCCTGTATATCATTACATTTTTGGATAGCCTAATGAATATGCTTTTCAACGATGTATACATTTGTGCATATAAAATGCAACGTTGCCAGTTATTTAAAAATCAAAAGTTCTATATTGTACCGCTTTTATATTACACCCTGTAGAAACCAAACTATTTTTAGATTATGCAGCTTATAAAAATAGACAACTTTCGTATTTAAATTTATCTCCTAAGTTTAATGGCTAAGGAGCTATCGACCGAATACGCACTATTGGGACACCCTGTATATATATATATATATATATATATATATATATATATAAATAATTTTCCGATCACCATGGATACATCAACTGACAAGTTTGCAAATATTTGTCAGAATACATTAGAGGGAGTTTTAGTAGATCTAATAACTGCCTAGTATAACTGCCAAGGGAGTTATGAACATGTTTACAGTTATTAAAGTTCATAATAATGGAATAGTTACATACTCGTTGAACCTGGTCGAATGTCCTGTAAATTTGTAGCGATCTCCGTTAGGGCTTCCATTCTAGCCCCCTTGTTATGATATCGTGGATCTTTTACCACATATAACTATTTCTAAATAATTCTATTAGAACCGAAACTTGATGACGATTTCAGGACATTTTGTGCTTACAAGATATTTTTTGCTTACAAAGTCTGCATTTTGCATTGGAGGTTAGGCAGCGATGGAGTAATTTCAAGATTCTTTTCTTTAGCGCCACTTTTGCGGCATTCAACTAAGCCAATTAGAGTGTTAAACTGACTGATAGAAATTGAAACGCCGTTAAAATGTAGAAAATTTGACCAAACTGCATCTATGACATCATCATTCTTGACTATCAGTCTAGTTTGTCAAATTGACTAATAGTGTGACATAGGCTTTAAGTACTGGGGACAGTAGTCTGGGGCAGTAGTTTTTTGATTCTGCATTTAAACTTTTCGTGATTTGGGGGTTCAGCTAAGAATCGTCTAATTCCATTTTTTCTTATAGTTTAAGACGACTAATATGTTAAACAATAAATTCGTTAGTTGTGGTTGCTATACGTTGATTAAATTTATTAATAAAATCTTAAAATCAAAATGAAACATATTTCTGAACGTAAATAGGTTTTATTGTGTTACAATGGAATATTATATATATATATATATATATATATATATATATATATATATATATATATATATAATATATATATATATATATATATATATATATATATATATATATATATATATATATATATATATATATATATATATATATATATATATATATACGTATATCTTCTTTGTTACATTTTACAATGGGCAGGTATTTTCAATTTCCGAAAGAAATTACTAATTATTTACAGTGTGAGTCGGTACGTTTAATGATTTTGCACAATTTATAATGTGGGTGTACCTTAAAATCGCTATGTTTAAAAATTGTAATGCAATTTATTTTAACTATTTATTAATTCAGGGCCCTATGTGTATGTCGCCGTTCGAGAGTATAACTACCATCGTAAATGACCAATACCCATTAGGATACAGGGTACACTATTAATAAAGGTCGACGGTCTGTTGTAAGGAAGTAACTCACTTTATAAACGTCTTTAGTTGATAATTAGACTTCATACATTATCTTCAGCTATTTGTTTTTGTTAGTGTTCAAAAAAATACATAAAATAAGCGATTCTGCGACTTCTCTAATCTACGCCCGTCCGAGATATCCACCCATAAGGGTAATGCCTCCTCTCCTCATTGTACACAATACATTATCTATCATTTTATGTAAATTATTACTTCGCAATCCATAGATACTTTATAATCTAGCAATTTATGATTTGAACAAAATATGAACAGCTGTAGGGTTAATTGTATTATATGTAATCGTTATTTATCGGTGTTTCAAAATTTTGCAATTATTTCTGAACTAAATTACTACATTACGTTCTATTAAAATAATAATTTTCTTTAATTGTAACTTAAAAAAACATTAATTACTGATCTAAATTAACATTTTGGTACTGTTTATGTGTTTGCTGTATATTAAAGATAATGGTTTGTGTGCTTAGAGTAAATTGAAAGAGAAATATCACAAATTATATACAGTATGTGTATGGCGAATTTTCTCGTTGGCAATTTTTTATTGTGTCAAAACAACTTGATGAAATCTGCAGATATTTGAACTTAATTAAACGTTTATTACTGGAAACAAATCTGCTTCCAAACACATTATAATATTTAACTTTATGGATGAAACGTAATCAATTTTTTATACTCGTATGAGAAGTAAGGCGCCTTCCAGTAATTGAATGCGCATTTTTGTTGTATGAGAGCGCTTTGTTATTTCATCGTATCCCGTTACTTCTACCTATGTTCTAGTTTTACATAATACTATTTTACTAATTTCATTTTGTCATATACTTTCCTGTGGGAAATTGTATACAGTGAAACGTTATTTTTCTATTTGGAATTAGCATTAATCACATATGAATTTTATAATTTTGGATAATCACGACACAACTTCTATGTATTCAAAAATAAATACATATTAACAATTTTTTAATACCAGGAATGGATTTACGATGTCTGTTACTGAATATTTTTGGTTTCACGCATCAGACTTGTTTAGAAACATTGTTGACTGCAAACCATTATGATACAGGGTGCATCGTCAATTATTAAATCGCAGAAATCACTATTAATAACTTTTATCAATGGAATGTTTCCCATTTCTGAGTTTTCTTCAATTACACTTGCAGAAAATCACGCTGTTGCAACATCGCAAAGATAAGCAGCAAATGTAATCTAAATCCGGGTCCAGACTATGTAACAAAACATGTTACATAACAAATTTGTTATGTAACATGTTAAATATAACAGGGGCATCTAGATTACATAACAAAAGAAAATAGTGTTCATAATTGTTCACTTACTGTAGAGAAAGAACAAACCGTGCACTACCTTTTCTAGATTTACTCATAATAAGAAACTACCAAGGCAGTTTCGATCACACGGTTTATAGAAAAGATACCCACACTAATCGTGCAATTCAACGCTGTAGTTTAAACTCTGTGTATAAGATCACTTCGATTAACAGATGAAAAGCATCGACCGAAGGAATTACAAAACCTTGTTTCAATTTTACTAAAAAATGGTTATAGTTCAACTCAAATTAATAAAATATTAAAGAAGCAACAAGCAAAATGTCATTAATCAAACTGAAAACAATAATAGAAAGCTTCTCATGTTACCTTATACAAAAGATGTCGCAGATAAAATTTCAAGAAAATTTCCAAAAAATGAGTTCAAAGTCGTTTTCAAACCATGTAAGACCATTTCCCAATTACTTCCTAATCCGAAAACCAAGGTGTTTATGGAATAAAATGTAATGGATGTTTTAAATTTTACATTGAACAAACGAATAGAATAATTTCTGTACAAACACAAGAACATAATCCATCGATTAGACAAAAAGTTCTATCATCATCTTTAGCAAGTCATACATTAGAAACTGAACATAAGATTAACATTGACGGAGTTGAATTGCTCGTTCCAGAAAACACACTACAAAGAGGAATAAGCAGAGAAGCCATTGAAATAGAAAGACGACCACACTCATTAAACAAAAGGGATGACGGCCAACGAGTACCGCATATATGGAAACCTCTTATACGAAGCATAACACCAGCTCCTTCACAATCACAAATAACACCAATCACTTACAATGAAGCACATGATTCTTCACTAGAACGACATGGTTCTATTACACGTAGTCACACACGTAGATCTTAATCTACTGATACGGGACAATAATGTTAGGTATATCGATATACCCTGTTTTTTGACTTCTTGAAAAAGGTTTCTAAGAAATGGAACCGAAACGTAGAAGAAAAATAAACGTTAACAAACACGGAAAGAATCCAGAAGAATTAAATGGTTAATACCCGTGGAAATTTAAATGCAAATATATGTATATATATATATATATATATAATATATATATATATATATATATATATATATATATATATATATATATATATATATATATATACCGTGTCCAAACCATCACGCGACGGAAGATTGTGGCTTCGCTGTTGATTTTTCATTAAAATCATTTATGCAAAAGTTATATGGTTCCAATACGTGCAAAATATTTTAGCACCTACAGGGTGATTCATAAAAGTAGGGGGGTATCAACTTTCTTATTTTAAATGGAACACCCTGTGTATCATTACATTTTTGGATAGCCTAATGATTAAGCTTTTTAACGATGTATACATTTGTGCATATAAAATGCAACGTTGCCTAGTTATTTAATAAAAATGTATTTTTTCCTGAATGTAAGGTTAGCAATAAAAATTAATTCTTGGTTTATTATCTAAGTTGAGACAAATTAGATCAGGGATATAATTAAGCTAGGTATAGGCTTTAAAAAGATGTAAACGTTTTATTGATATATTGAATAGGGGAGAGAACACCCTGTATATTTTGAAATGGGCGAATAGTACTCTTAAAGACCTAATTTTTATCTAGATACATTGATACCGCTAAAATGTATAGTTTTTAAAATATTTCCATTTTTTTAATTTTTCTATAATTTTATAACGTAACGATTTAATAGAGTGCCATGATTTAAAAACAATAAAATAAATTTTAATACGTCAATCAGGTGTATTTTAACTTGACTTCTTTCAAAACTACTTTTTCACTACATTTGTATTTAGAACAAAACTTGAATCAAAAGAGGTTAACTCTAAATTTTAAAACGAAATATACGAAGAACGAATTAATTCACATAATAGGTGAAGCCCAAGGTAATTGTTTACTTACTTCCAGAATTTATAAACAAAAATTTCCCGTTATCCAGATGAACGAGTTCTTGAAAATTTAAAAAGTAGGTTTGAGGAAACAGGCTCGATTGCATATAAAAAGCACAATTGTCCAAAACCTGTAAACAACGAGGCAATTCAACTAGTGGTGTTTCAAGCTATACAAAAAAAACCTCAAATAAGTATTAGAAAAATTGGAGTGGAACAGGATTTACAGAAATCTACAATACACAATATAATTAATGAATATAAATACCACCAGGCATTGGATGAACATGATTTTGAAAATAGATTAAATTACTGTCGTTGGAGATTGCAACAACTACATAATTTTTTTAATACAGTTATGATAACAGACGAATCTACTTTTCAGAACAATTATTTTGTAATTATTACGCCATGGAAAATCCACATATAATTAAATACAGAACAATCAGCATCGATGGAGTCTCAATGTTTGGACTGGTATTATTAGCAACAGATTATTAGGACCCTATTTTTTTGGAAAATAATTTAAATGCAGTAAATTATGTAATTTATTGCGAACCAACGTGCTACCATGAATTGAAGAGAACATCCCATTCGCTAATGAGGAAATATGGATCCGACAGGATGGCGCTCCTGTACATTCGGCTCGTGATGTGACGGAGTTTTAAATCAGTAATTTCCTGATCGTTGGATAGGTTGTTATGAGCCTACCAGGTGGCCAAGTAGATCACCCGCTCTGACTTTCATGGACTATTTTTTATGGGGCTACATTAAATATGAAGTTTATAGAACATCGCTGACTACTGCAGAAAATATGAGGGAAATAATTCAACAAGCGTTTCTTAATGTAATCCAACAAATGTTGCATAATTTACGACGTTCCTACAGACGATTGAATTAGTGCATTGAGAAAAAGGAGGCTTGTTTGAACCTTATTTATAATTTTTTTAAGTGCACATTTCAATGTTTGACTTACCACTTCTTGTTTTGTTACTTGTGTGTTTATTATTTCAATATTACATCGTTTAGTTTATTGTTAAAAATACTTAATAAAGTTAATTATTACTATTACTAATCTGGTATTGTGACTTGAAATCATGGCACTCTATTAAATCGTTACATTATAAAATAATTATAGAAAAATTAAAGAAATGGAAATATTTCAAAACTATAAATTTTAGCGATATCAATGTATTTAGATAAAAGTTAGATCTTTAAGAGTACTATTCGCCCATATCAAATATACATATGTGAAATAAGAGAATTGATATACGTTGAACATGCTAAAGTTTCACACGGAGCCTTCTTTCCCCTATTCAATATATCAATAAAACGTTTACATCTTTTCAAAGCCTATACCCAGCTTAATTATATCTCTGAACTAATTTATCTCAACTTAGATAATAAATCAAGAATTAATTTTTATTGCTAACCTTACATTCAGGAAAAAAACACATTTTTGTTAAATTACTTGGCAACGTTGCATTTTATATGTACAAATGTATACATCGTTGAAAAGCTTATTCATTAGGCTATCCAAAAATGTAATGATATACAGGGCGTTCCATTTAAAATAAAAAAGTTGATACACCATTACTTTTGCGAATCACCCTGTAGGTGCTAAAATATTGTTAAGTTTTGCACGTATTAGAACCATATAACTTTTGTATAAATGATTTTTTAAAATTCAAAACCAATATCTTTCAATAAGTTCAAAAGTGTAGTACGTTTAAAATTCGGTAAGTCATCATCACTATTAACAGCACAAATGAAACTGTTGATCGTTGGTGGAACGTTTGCAATAACAAAATCGAGCACGTTTCTTCGGACTAACAATTGCTTCAGTTTGATGTTGCTTTTGAATAGCATAGATACTTCATTCTGAACAACATAAAGCGTTGCTGACTTCTTCTGCGCTAACGTCTAGTTTGGCCGAGAAATAATTTAGTACGTTATTTCACCCTTACGGGTGAAATATTCTCTAGTAGGTCGTTTTGAAGGCCCAGCTGGAACTTACATTTCCATATCGATTAAAGAAATTTCTACAAAATTAAGTTCAGTAACAGAATACTCATCATTACCTTAAAAGAACCTTGTACTAAGTTTAAGCGTTCTAAAAAGAGCAATTTTTAATAAATGGAGTTGGTTTAATTTGGAAAATAACGTAGTGCAAACGAACAATAATATGAAAGTATAAAGAGGTTATGTGTTCTTAAATGACATTTTACGTTTGACAACATTGCCATGAAAGAAAAGGATAGCATTATTTGTGGAAGACTAAAGTTAGTAAAACAGACATTTAGTCCATAAGAACCCGTACTGCACTTGGAGGTTTGGACAGACTATAGGAGTTTTGTTTAAAGAATGATGGAAATTCAAAAATAGCTGTACATAAATTATATGGACTCGAAAAGAAGTGTAATTAAATGAAGGAGAGTAGGTACCTATGGATTGAGCTCTAAACACCAAATGCTTACAGGTTTTTACGTTTTGTTTAATCTGAAATCATTTCAAAACTGTATTCTTGACTTTACTAGTTGTTTATATGCCGATATAAATTTACTTTAAGTGTTAGTGTTACGTTTTCCATTTTGGGACGTGGCATTGACGTGGGCCCAGTAGATACGCGAATTATTAGACAATGCATTAAAATAGTTAGTGGCCAACTAGAATCCAATGAAATGTGGTTCATATTCTGGTTATGTTTATGTAAAAGGCTAGGTTCCGCAGTAAATTAATTTTTGTTGGGCATAATCTTTCCATTTATAATTGGACCATTCTATTATGTACAGGGTGGTTTTTTTTTTCGTTAATATTATAGGGTATAGGCTAAACGGTAAGAGATACAAAAAAACTAAGATACGTGTCCCGTTCTCTTTTTTAGTGTTTAGTTTAATGGCGCAATCGGATCTACGCTAACTAAATTGGTTTCGAAGATACAGAGTGATTCTCAAAATCTGCCGGTTTTTATTATCTCTTATGACTCGGTTATTTATGGAGATAAAAAAAAGCTTTGGATACGAAAGTTTTATGACTTTTTACGGTGAGTCCAGTGGCGTTCTTAAAAAAAATATAGATGTTTGATTTTTTGAGATATTATTAAAAGTAGCATTTTCTTAAACGGGACACCCTGTATCTGATAATCTCAAAAAATTGCATTTTTTCTTTAGATTGCAACAACTGCTCGATATACTTTATCTACTAAAATTCCAAAAATTTTGGTGTCTGCTTTAGACCAAGTTATTATATTTTCTTTACGGATTAGAATTGCTCCAACATTTATAATTGTGCTTTCGTTTTTTCACATATTAAATTATGGCAGTATACAATGCATGATTGAAATTAATAAATTTATTGTTATATAAAGGAGTAGGCGAATTTTATGGTTCGGATAGCGAATGCATTACTATTTAGTTCCCCTGTGAATGATGTCTCATTTGATATTGAAATTAAAAATAGTATATTCAAATTATAGAACGCACTTTAATCTCACAATGTTAAAATTCATTTGAAAATTTATCGTTTTTATTTAAATATTAACTTTGTTATGGTGGCTCACTTTATCTAATATGCATTGAATCATAAGAACCTTTCTGTAGGAGTAGTAATTGTGATTTTTATATTACCGTTATATGAATGAAAGAAATAAGTATATTGTTGTACAAAAGAGTAGGCGATTTTGATAGTTTGCGAAACCAACATCGATGTAGTTTGCGTGGGAACAATGTGAACATCAAAATATTGGGCATTGTTAAAGACTGTAATATTCATGTCAAAACCATATCCTTCGGTTGGAGTTGCTTACAAGAATTATATTTCAGTATCAGTTTTTTGTAATGCGTAATAATGCTCCTTTTTTAATTCAATTTAATAATCTCAATAAGAATTGTTTCCGAGTGTACCATCTTCCATTATTCAGACTCTAACGCTTGAAATGTAAAGATGAAGAGGTATAATATTTTATGCAACTAAAGAGTGAATTGTAAGCAGAGAAAACTTCTAAACGCATTCTTAAACCCTACCTCATTTACATAAATTAAAATTGGTCTTTTTAATTGTTGAATTTATTAAAGCCTTAAAAAACCAATATTATTGTGGTTTTGTCTGAATGAAAATGTATTCTCTTGGTTGTCATTTTTTGTCATTATTGAATACATAGACTAGTTTAAAGTTTTATAATATAATGCGTTAGTAAAGTAAAGTAAAAAACTGCTGCAAATTGTATAAATACTTCCACATCAATAAATCTTTGTTTTTGTAAATAACTCGAAAACGATTAACTTTACAAAGAAATTACAAGAATGCTTTTTGATCAGAAATTAGATTTTCTATCTAATACCAAAATCGTGTGAGCATGTTCCAAAATCGTGTTTTTTGGAAATATTTCGAAAATGACAAAATTTTCAAAAAAGTTGGAAAAGCACTTGTGAGAAATTTTATCTCCTATCTAATGGTATATTCACTTTTTGAATATGTTAAGTAGTTCCGGAGATATTTAGGAAAACCCGTTTTTTTAAAGTGACGGTTTTTTGCTAATATCTTGTAAACCGTTTGTTTTACAGAAGAATTGTAGGGACAAAAAATACTCAGAATTATATTAGTAATCACATATTAAAAGGAAAAAAATCTAAAAAAATAAAAATTTGCAAAAGGGGTACTTACCTCCCAATTTTACCCCTTTCTCCATACCCCACTGACCTCAAAAACAATCAGTCATTTTGGGTAGTTGACATCTATATGTGTGCCAAAAGTTGATATGTTGAGTTGAATGTTATGGAGTACACACACAAGATCTTTTTTTGCTCAAATTTTGTTTTTGGGCATTTTCGAACATTTTAAAGCGATACAGTACTCACCATTCGTTGAATGTGGAAGTAAAACACTTTAAATATCTGTTTTTCGACGAAAACTATCGGGTACGTAAACTCTCATTTTGAACGACACATTTCGGAGATGAAAAAAATGTGCTCAAGGATATCATTACTGGGAAAATGCTCAAAAATAGCTGAGACGTATATGTTATGATTCTTAGCCACCCGATCTACTTTTACGACGACAGTACCCTTCATTATAATTCATTTTAGCGTACTCGTAATAATAATCCACCTTCTATCGCAAATCAAGAAATTAAAGCTTCAACACATCCTTGAAGTAAAAATCTAGTTAAATTTAAAGCTAACAAAATTCGGTATTGCGTTGTGTCCCCCAAAAAAGATCGATCATTTCCTGTTAAGTATGAATAGACCAGATCTTAAGTTAGCCTACTGCTATCTTGGGAATGCTCGCAAAACAAGTTTTTTGTACAGATCTAAGCAGTACTTTACTTCCTGACAATCATTTCTGAGATATGAGGCCCAAATTCGATCTCATTTAGAAAATAATTCTCACCTCTGGGTTGATCCTCCCCAATACGCTCTTGATATCATATTTAAAGAAGAGCGAGTTAGGATTATAAATGACCCCTACTTAACATACAATTCCTTGAGCATGGAAGAATCGTTTCAAGTCTTTCTTTGTACTATCGGTATTACAATGGCTATTGTGCTACTGAATTACATTCATACCAACTAAGAATACGAAGTACTGTATCTGGGAAAGTAGAGGCTTGCGGGAAAAAAAGTTATTCCTAAAACCTGGAAAATATTTTCATGTTTCTGAAATGGCCGCTAGACGTAACTGAATCTTGAAACTAAAAAGTGATGTTTCTGTGAATTCTGCTATATTAACCTAATAAAAATACCTGATCTTTGAAGTCGAGGATAATCTGAACTTTTTGTTTGGCACTTTTGACGTATCTATAAAAATAAAGTGGTGGGAGTATTCAAAGGTTTTTAAATCCCCCGTATCTTCGAAACGGCTAATCCGATTTTAACAAACTTGGGGCGTTGAAAAGATCTTTCTTGGGCTACAAACGTTAAAATAAACACTAAAAAGAGAACGGGACACGTATCTTAGTTTTTTATCTCTTACCGTTTAGCCTATACCCTATAATATTAACGAAAAACCACCCTGTTTTATAATCCAAATTAGTTGAGTTAGTTTATGTAGAAAAATTGCAAAATTTCATAACTGCTCGATATACTTTATCATAAAATTCCAAAAATTTTGGTGTCTGCTTTAGGCCAAGTTATTATATTTTCTTTACGGATTAGAATTGCTCAACATTTATAATTGTGCTTTCGTTTTTCACATATTAAATTATGGCATATACAATGCATGATTGAAATTAATAAATTTATTGTTATATAAAAGTAGGCGAATTTTATGGTTCGGATAGCGAATGCATTACTATTTAGTTCCCCTGTGAATGATGTCTCATTTGATATTGAAATTAAAAATAGTATATTCAAATTATAGAACGCACTTTAATCTCACAATGTTAAAATTCATTTGAAAATTTATCGTTTTTATTTAAATATTAACTTTGTTATGGTGGCTCACTTTATCTAATATGCATTGAATCATAAGAACCTTTCTGTAGGAGTAGTAATTGTGATTTTTATATTACCGTTATATGAATGAAAGAAATAAGTATATTGTTGTACAAAAGAGTAGGCGATTTTGATAGTTTGCGAAACCAACATCGATGTAGTTTGCGTGGGAACAATGTGAACATCAAAATATTGGGCATTGTTAAAGACTGTAATATTCATGTCAAAACCATATCCTTCGGTTGGAGTTGCTTACAAGAATTATATTTCAGTATCAGTTTTTTGTAATGCGTAATAATGCTCCTTTTTTAATTCAATTTAATAATCTCAATAAGAATTGTTTCCGAGTGTACCATCTTCCATTATTCAGACTCTAACGCTTGAAATGTAAAGATGAAGAGGTATAATATTTTATGAAACTAAAGAGTGAATTGCAAGCAGAGAAAACTTCTAAACGCATTCTTAAATTACCTCATTTACATAAATTAAAATTGGTCTTTTATTGTTGAATTTATTAAAGCCTTAAAAACCAATATTATAGTGGTTTTGTCTGAATGAAAATGTATTCTCTGGTTTCTTGTCATTATTGAATACATAGACTAGTTTAAAGTTTTATAATATAATGCGTTAGTAAAGTAAAGTAAAAAACTGCTGCAATTGTATAAATACTTCCACAACAATAAATCTTTGTTTTTGTAAATAACTCGAAAACGATTAACTTTACAAAGAAATTACAAGAATGCTTTTTGATCAGAAATTTGATTTTCTATCTAATACCAAAATCGTGTGGGCGTGTTCCAAAATCGTGTTTTTTGGAAATATTTCGAAAATGACAAAATTTTCAAAAAAGTTGGAAAAGCACTTGTGAGAAATTTTATCTCCTATCTAATGGTATTTTCACTTTTTGAATATGTTAAGTAGTTCCGGAGATATTTAGGAAAACCCGTTTTTGCTAATATCTTGTAAACCGTTTGTTTTACAGAAGAATTGTAGGGACTAAAAATACTCAGAATTATATTAGTAATCACATATTAAAAGGAAAAAAATCTAAAAAAATAAAAATTTGCAAAAGGGGTACTTACCTCCCAATTTTATTTCTCCATACACTGACCTCAAAACAATCAGTCGTTTTGGGTAGTTGACATCTATATGTGTGCCAAATTTGTTGATATGTTGAGTTGAATGTTATGGAGTACACACAAGATTTTTTTGCTCAAATTTTGTTTTGCATTTTCGAACATTTTAAAGCGTTACAGTACTCACCATCCATTGAATGTGGAAGTAAAACACTTTAAATATCTGTTTTCGACGAAAACTATCGGGTACATATTTAACACTTTCGGAGATGAAAAAATGTGTCAAGGATATTATTACTGGGAAAATGCTCAAAATAGAGTCTGGTACCGAATAGCTGAGACGTATATGTTATGATTCTTAGCCACTGATCTACTTTACGACGACAGTACCCTTCATTATAATTCATTTTAGTGTACTCTAATAATAATCCACCTTCTATCGCAAATCAAGAAATTAAAGCTTCAACACATCCTTGAAGTAAAAATCTAGTTAAATTTAAAGCTAACAAAATTCGGTATTGCGTTGTGTCCCCCAAAAAAGATCGATCATTTCCTGTTAAGTATGAATAGACCAGATCTTAAGTTAGCCTACTGCTATCTTGGGAATGCTCGCAAAACAAGTTTTTTGTACAGATCTAAGCAGTACTTTACTTCCTGACAATCATTTCTGAGATATGAGGCCCAAATTCGATCTCATTTAGAAAATAATTCTCACCTCTGGGTTGATCCTCCCCAATACGCTCTTGATATCATATTTAAAGAAGAGCGAGTTAGGATTATAAATGACCCCTACTTAACATACAATTCCTTGAGCATGGAAGAATCGTTTCAAGTCTTTCTTTGTACTATCGGTATTACAATGGCTATTGTGCTACTGAATTACATTCATACCAACTAAGAATACGAAGTACTGTATCTGGGAAAGTAGAGGCTTGCGGGAAAAAAAGTTATTCCTAAAACCTGGAAAATATTTTCATGTTTCTGAAATGGCCGCTAGGGGACGTAACTGTAATCTTGAAACTAAAAAAGTGATGTTTCTGTGAATTCTGCTATATTAACCTAATAAAAAATACCTGATCTTTGAAGTCGAGGATAATCTGAACTTTTTTGTTTGGCACTTTTTGGCGTATCTATAAAAATAAAGTGGTGGGAGTATTCAAAGGTTTCCTTAAATCACCCCCCGTATCTTCGAAACGGCTAATCCGATTTTAACAAACTTGGGGGCGTTGAAAAGATCTTTCTTGGGCTACAAACGTTAAAATAATTGAAGTTTTGTTAGTTTCACATGTCGCCGCTAGAGAGCTTTGTTCGACATTCCGACAGAAACGGTTAATTTTCGCGATATCTTGTTCCTAACCTAAAATATCGACCAAAGAAAACTTTATACGAAGTTACCTTAAATTTTTATTTTTTTTTAACTATATTTTTCTGAAATTGTTTCTATTATGTAAGTTGTGGCCATAAAAAGGACCGATTTAAAGGAGGAAGGTTTATAATGCCCCCGTAAATGCTCGAAATGCTGACCATCACTCTGTGCATTGCTGAGGCCTCTTATGGGTAGACAAAACTGCAGCTTCAATTTCGACTTTGAATAGGTTACCTAGAAATTGCGATTTTAAATGTATGTAAATGTAAAATCGTCCTTTTTGAAATTACTACGGGCAAATAAGCAATGCTAAAAGTTATACGTAAGGCCTATTCTTTGTTGGTTTAAATGCATACTCACTATGGATATATACGAAAAATACAATTAATAGAAGCAGGCAATGGAAACAGATGATACCTAAACAAAACATACATAATCCTCAAATTGTCAATAGTTGTCAATACTTTTGCGTTACTTTGAGCAATTTTTGTGCTTTCAAAATGCGTTTTACGAATAATGAAGCTGTTGATATGCTTGCGGTTTATTTTGAATGTCTTCAGAATGCCGCAGTAGCTAAAAGAGTTTACGCGACTCGATATCCAAATCGGCGTCCTTGCGATGTGAGAGTTTTTCCCCGATTAGTGGCGAGCTTACGAGCCAATGGTAGTTTTCGGCCTACGTTTCAACGGCAAATAATTGGAAGAACACAAGAAAATATTAACCGCTTACTGGGCTATATTGAAGGAAATCCTCATGTTAGCACAAGAGCATTATCCACTGAGTTGGGCATATCACGGACAACGGTTTAAAATATTTTCAAGGACTATAGGTAAGTTGTAATGGCCATCAAGATATATAGGTATTCGTTAAACTTTTTTTAATTACTTTAAGAATGCACCCATATCATGTCGTTTTGCATCAGGCCTTGAAAGAGGAAGATTTTGATCGAAGGTTAGACAATTGCCATTGGATGTTAGGCATGATACGCGAAAATAGAGAATTTTTATTTCAAATTCTTTGGACCGATGAAGCCACCTTCAGTAGTGACGGGAGAGTCAATCTGCACAATATGCATTATTGGTCTGCAGAAAATCCCCATTGGTTGCATGAAGTTCAGCGCCAAGGACGTTGGAGTTTAAATGTATGGTGTGACATACTGGAAGGCAGAATTATTGGGCCATATTTTTTCGAGCAACCCCTAAATGGCAATGTATTTCTTGACTTTTTGGCCAATGAATTAATGTTGTTGTTGGAAGATGTGCCTCTGGAACAAGGCAACAAATTGTTTTTGCAGTTGGATGGTTGCCCAGCACATTTTGCTATTAATGTGCGAGAGCATATTAATGCAGTATTTCAACAGCGGTGGATTGGAAGAGGTAGTCTGTTTCCATGGCCTCCGCGATCGCCAGACTTAACTTGCCTCGATTTTTATTTATGGGGGCGCTTAAAGGACATCGTGTTTCGGACTCAACCTACTACTAGAGAAGATATGAAAAACCGGATTCGTAACGCAATACGTAACATACCGAGAGCCGAAATTGAAGCTGCAGTTTTGTCTAGTCATGAGAGGCTTAAGCAATGCATAGAGCATGATGGTCAGCATTTCGAGCATTTACGGGGGCATTAAAAACCTTTAAATTGGTCCTTTTTAGGGCACAACTTACGTAATAGAAACAATTCCAGAAAAATATAGTTAAAAAAAATTAAAATTTAGGGGATTTTCGTGTAGTTTTCTTTGGCCGATATTTTAGGTTAGGAACAAGATATCGAGAGGCGGTTTTCGCGAGCTTTTCTAGGCATCATTTAGCTACTTGTTCATGAAAAAAAGTCATA
Organism: Vesta saturnalis; assembly: GCA_036346205.1. Lineage (NCBI taxonomy): Eukaryota > Metazoa > Arthropoda > Insecta > Coleoptera > Lampyridae > Vesta > Vesta saturnalis. The sequence continues at coordinate 880,843 of JARFJB010001250.1, forward strand.
TCAATGCATTTAATTTTTTTGCGAAAATTAACCGTTTCTGTCGGAATGTCGAACAAAGCCCTCTAGCGACGACATGTGATACTAACAAAACTTCAAATATTATAACATTTGTAGTCCAAGAATAGCTCATTTCAACGCGCCCAAGTTTGTTAAAATCGGCTTAGCCGTTTCGAAGATACAGGGGGTTATTTAAGGAAACCTTTGAATACCCCCCACCACTTTATTTTTAGGCATACGTCAAAAAGTGCCAAACAAAAAAGTTCAGATTATCCTCGTCTTTAAAGATCAGTTATTTTTTTATTAGGCTAATGTATCAGAATTCAAAGAAACATCACTTTTTTAGATTCAAGATTGCAGATACGCCCCCTAGCGGTCATTTCAAAAACTTGAAAATATTTTTCAGGTTTTTGTATTGGCCGTTTTAGTAATAACTTTTTTTTTGCGCAAGCCTATACGATGGATAGTTTCCCAGATACAGATACATAAAAGCTTTTACCGAGGATGAAGTTTTAAAGTCATTAAATAAGTTTAAAATTATTATAACGTCTGGACTTGATCAGATACCTGGTTTTTTTTAGTAAATAAATGACTTTTTTAGTATACTTTCTAATATGACTGACATATTGTAATATCCTGCAAACAGGATCGATGCAATAAATTTATTATTATTATTAATGCATAAGCATTCGAACGCTAGAATCAAGGTGCAAACACTGTGGTTACATACATGGTTATTAAAAAGTATGGAGACGGCGATTTATTGGCGATTTATTGTCGTTAATATCCATTTTAGGAAAAATTGTTCAATACAAAAGTTGTTTATGTAATTTTTATCTACACTTGGGAATACTTGATGTTTTGTTATCTGCAATTGTTTCTGAGTTACGCCGTTCCGCGTAATTTTTTTAAATGGGAACATATTACTTTTATCTCACTATTCGATAGAGCATTTTTTCTCTTTAAGTAAGCTCGTAAGCTAGTGAATAATGAAGTTGAAAAGTAAGTGAAAAAAATGTGTTTTTTACACAGTCCAACTCAGAAAGTGATCTCTAATGTATATAAATATATGCAAGAAGAAAAAACTTCAGGGGTACTCAAAATTCACTGAATGAGTTGTATGAACGCGTTGTTGCTGCAACGGGTGTTTCTGAGAGAAGTATTAGACGAATTGTTAAAGAAAAAAGTGAAATAAACAGGTTTTAATTCATGTTTAAGTCTAGTACCACAACGGAAGATTACCATCACGAGATAAATTATGATAATTCCTAACTTGCCTCCAAAGTCTGTGCTGGTAATTGACAATGCTCCTTATCATAATGTCCAAAAAGATAAAGCACCGAATTCTAATTGCAGCAAATCAGTTATGATAGATTCGTTAAGGTCTAAAAATATTTACTTCGACAATAACATGTTCAAGCCCGATTTATATAACATTATTAAACTCCAAAAATCAACATATAGGTAAAACGTTCGAGATAGATAAAATGTTAACACAACATGGCCATAGTTTTTGCGATTACCGCCATCCCATCCAGATTTTAATCCGACTGAGTTAGTATAGGCATCTCTTAAACAATATGTGGCACAAAAAAATTTATCATTCACTATTAGAGATGTTCAACACTTATGTGATAACTTTTTTTATGAATTTGGTGTTGCGGAATGGAAAAAATGTTGTGATCACGCGGTAAAGTGGGAACAAAAGGTTTTGGAAGCGGAAGCTATCATAGACGAAGTTACAGACCAGTTTATTATTAATTTTGGTGAAGATTCTGATTCGGAGAGTGAAGAGGAAGTCAGTGTATTTTTTTATTTAAAACCTGTAATGGATTGGATTATTCTCTTTATACCTACCAAATATCCAAACAAATTCAATGTCAAGTTTACATTTAAAATTACGTTGCAGTATTCCTTTATTCTACAAAAATACATTATAATAATATTATATAATACACTTGGAATGCCATTAGTATACGAACATTCAGTTGTTAGAATTTAATAACCTCTTAATGAACCAAATTATTTTCTGTATTGACGAGATCTTTTGTACATATAGAAAGTTTTTGTACATATGTAGGCATATAATGCAATTTTTTGATACGATGCGTAGTTTAGCGGCAAAAATTCTTAAGGTAAGTGCGTCCAATTTTGTTCAATATCTGTATAACGATTAATTTTATAAGAAAAAGTGTAGACATATTGTGTAAAGAAAATTTTATTTTACATATATTTTCTTTATCAAGTTTCTTAATATAACGCAAGGTAAATCTAAAAATTAATTAAATATGATTGAAAATGCTGAAACTATGTTATTGATATTTTATAGAAGCGGGCGGCTTTGGAACTTTTTTTAAATTAACATGTATTTATGTGTATAAATCTCCATCTGACATGAAGTTTTAAACATCATTCTGACATAGGTTATTGTTCTCGTTTCTACAATGTTGCCCGTTTTCGTTATGAACGTATAAAAAAGAGGTTACACAGTTATCCTAACAATATTATAACGTGATCAATCTCAAGTGTACTGTAGTGGTATGACAAAAATCCCTGGTTGTTAACATTGTTGTGTTTTGCAGTTGGCTGCTTTGGATTTTTAGTGTGGTTTTAGTCGTTTTAGTTTGTCAGTTTATGTCATATTATACCTTCGTTTTTCACTTTTGTATTTTCTTGAGTTATTTACAAACTGTCTATATCAAGACAAATTATATATTCTGAATTTCAAATTGTGATATCGAATTTAATCGTCATGCCGTTTTCAATCGAACACGACACATACATTGTTGTGGCTCATTTTCGTAGCGGCTTCCAAGATGATTATGGGCAATGGCATTATTCATTGCAATCATGCATGGATCAATTTACTGTTGAGTACCCAAATGAAAATATTAGTTACGAAACATTTAGTCAACATCGTAAACGATTGATAGCTCGATTCATGGAAACTGGTAGTGTTTTAAAACGCAAACGTGAAGCTTCGGCTACTGTCTTAACAGAGGACACCTTAGCAGATATCCAAGCAAGGATGAATGCAAGCTCCAATAAATCTTTGCAAAAACTATCTATACAAACACGTATGAAAAATTTTACCATACAAACATAATTTTACATAAATAATTTTTAGATGTATCCTGTGGAAGTCTCCACACTGCATAGGCGACAATTAATTATCTACGAGGCTTCTTTGAAGATAAAATCATTAGTGTAAGTCGTTGGCCACCGAATTCACCAGACTTGACACAGTTAGACTTTTTCTTTGGTATTTAAAAACAAAGTGTTCAGCAGAAGATTATACTCTTCAAGAATTGCAACTATAACCATAAGTTCATAATATTGGTCCAATTTCAAAATTTTTGAATATCACGTGTGAAAGCAAAGTGTGATAACTAATTTACCTAAGGAGTTTAAAATTTGTAAAAGACATTGTCATTCCATAAACATGTACTGTAAATTTTATTTAATTATATGAATTATAACATTAAAATACTTAAGATTCATTATTTTGTAATGATTTAATCCAATCATTAAATAATATTTTATTTATTTTGTTGTATTTTATAGGGATGCAGTCTAATCAAATAAATTCATTATTTAAATTAAGACTATTTTCAATGTTATATTAATGCTTCATACAGATTTGAAATTGATCTTTTTACCTCGAAGACCATTTTCAAGCTAATTTTTACACTTTACCACCAGCGTTACCACTTAAATATTTTGATCTGGTATACACTTTATTTTACCTACGATAATCTTATATTTAACGTATTTTTCACAATACGAGACAACGTTTAGATTCAATTATTTTTTTTTGAAGGACGTATTACCTATTTTCGTTTTAGGATGATTAAGGATTTAAATAAATGTAAAATTAAATAAGTGATTGAACATGCTTAAGCTGCTTATCGATATTTTTAGGGGGGCTTAATTGTTATTTTATTTTACGTTAACTTATTTATGTCTATTAATCTCTATCTGACATGAAGTTTTAAATGTCATTTTGACATAGATTATTGTTTTTGTTTCTACAATGTTGTAAATTTAATTTTAACCGCGAAATTTTGCGGGAGAAAGGCTCGTTTTTGCTACAATTCTGATTTTAATTTCCATTTGTGGAGCTTCTATCTTCTTGCGCTGAGACGTGGGTACCTGCAATCCATAAGTTGGCACCACCACTGGAGTGGTGGTGTCCTGCATTGACACAGCGTGCGCTGCTCTACAGCAACGTTGCGTGACGAACTGGCACCGGTGACACTGCCCGATGCCTGGTCTCCGTCTCAAGTCTTCAGTAGAACACGTAGGTGAGCCACGTTATTTAGTCGGATCTTCTAAGGTCATCTTCGGTTGGTACCTGGACCAGCAGAAACGATTGTCTGCCTTGTTTCTTCATTCTGAAACAAGGTTTGTTGTCTATTATTTTTAAGCTCAGAGGTAACGTCAGCCTGAAATTTCCGTATTCCGCTAAGAACCACTTCAACAAACGTTTCTTTGTCTGATAGGTATGGTTATACATGCATTATCCATTTAACGCATTAGCCTGTCACGGCCACTTGGCAGTCTGCGTAACAATTCTAGGCATGCCTTCACACGTGTGAAGACGATCCTGTGATCTAATTCTAGAAGAACAGTTCTGTCTCAAAGACTTACTGGCGGTACCATCTCCTGGCTGCAGACTCTTCTACGTGCGGCTCCATGGTGTCAGTAGGGCTTCGAACGCGTTGATAACGGTTGTGGGCGTGGTGGGCGTCTTTAAAATTTTCGTTAGTTTTGGAATGTTTAACCTTCGACGGTGGATTCTTCTTCTGCAACAACGTAATTTACTAAGCGGTGTAATTATACACTATTTAATTTAATAGTCTTAAACCAATATAAATGGTTAATATAATTTCTTAAAAATATTATTAGAGTTGATATGCCGTTTTATTTCAAGTAATTGTTTTCAATATATAAAATGTAAGTGGACCTGTATCGTTCTATCGTAATCAACTCTGAAGACGTACGTTTATTCCGTTGTAACCTTCTCTTACCTAAATTCAACTAACACGATTAAAACGACCTCCTAGTTTATAACACAATCAGTACGTTACAATGTTAACCGTACTTCTATAAACTATTAACGCTCCATTTACCAAGTGATCAACTATCTTTAAAGGTTTACTGTTAAAGCATTCAAAGCAGTTTAAAGCAGATTGGTTAAAATGTTAATTTGACAGGCAAGGGAAATAATCATTATAAACTCAACTTAGTTTTTTAAACAAGCAGAAATTTTTGAAGAAATGCATTTTTCGTTCTTGGTGAGATAATAGGTACATAAATACTGTTTTACAATTGAAAATCTCAAACAGCGACTAGGCGCCATTTTGACTTCTAATTTTGAACCTCTAAATGCGTGCTTTATAAACCTAAAATTTTGTCAATATCTTTACAAAATATAAAATGGCGGAATTTTTAATTCTATGAAATTAAAATTTACACAGGAAGTGATGTTGACAAATGTGAGTATGTTCACTGTAAGTTTCTACCTGTCCGTATTACTTTAATTAATTTTCGGTCCTAAGTATTGCTTTTGGTTCTAATTAATGTTCTTAAAATGGTTAATTCTCGCCTATTACAAGAGAAAATTGAAGCAGCTTCTTTATGGAATAACGCGCAATTTTCACGAGACTGAAAGATTTTTCAATTTCTAGATCGCCCTATTTGTAGAAAATACCTTAGGAACTACCGGCAGTGTGGATATTAAAAGCCTCCAGGTCGTAAATATATTACGAAATAAAACAGATTGAGATTATTGGTGATATTGCAGTCGATCCCCAACAATCTACTACACATGGCGCGAATCTCTGTCAAGTTTCTCTATCTACTGTGTGCAGAATTTTAGAACGGAATAAATTTCATTCTTACAATATCCAAATGGCACAATCAGTTTACTGAAGATGATCCAGATCGATGAGTAGAATTCTGCGAAAATATGATGAATGTACATTGTTTTTAATGGTATTGTCCATAGACAAAATTCTCGGTGCTGCAGGGATTCAAACCCTTATATTTTTCGGGGGACCCGTACCTAGTGTCTACACAAAATTAATGTTTGGGCAGGTATATTAAAAAAAACCATACCGTTGGACTTCTATTCATGATCAAAGCTTAATTGGGGAATTGTCCAAATGAGTTTGATATGAAAATTATATTCCAACAGGATCCCGCATTATTCCAGGAACGTTGCGTAATTATTTAGACAATATTTTCCGTGGTCATTGGATTGGTAGGTGGGGTCGGGGTCACCTGATTTGACCCCTTTGGACTTTGCCTGTGGGACCATTTAAAGCAAAAGGTGTTTGAGACGAAACCTGATTCTATTTTGGATCTACATCAGAGGATAACAAACGTCTGTCAAAATATTGACGTTAGTGTATTTGAAAGTGTTAGACAAGGAACTTCAGCCAGGTTTTTTTTGTATCACCTGGTTATCATTTCTAGCATCTTTTGAATTGAATGTGTAAATTTTTATTGTTTTTGTTTCATAGCAAAAAAAATGCCGCCATTTTGTATTGTATAAAGATATTGACTTAATATTTTAGGGTTATAAAAGTACTCACTTTGCAGTCCAAAATGAGGTATCGTAAGTCACCCTTTCCATTCAATATTTTAATTTCGCCTAGCTGCTTTCTTAAAATTTTCAATTGTCAATTTTACAATAGAGGGCCATTAAAAGAAAACATTATATGTATGTGGGTGTGTGTGTGTGTGTGTGTTCTATATATATATATATATATATATATATATATATATATATATATATATATATATATATATATATATATATATTATCATATATATATATATATATATATATATTAAGCATACAATTAAAAAATTCTTATAAGATGTTTTTGGGAAGTCGATAGTTATTCTTTATTTAACTTTTCTTGATTTCAAAAAATCGTTTGCTTTTTTCCATTAAAATAAAAGTATGTATATACCAGGTGCTGTAAAAAGTTAAATATAATAATTGTGAAGTGAGCAAGATGTAGTATTATTCGTGGTAACGTCAAAAATATCTTAATGAGGACGTGTTTTTTCTTCGGCAAAAACTACTACATTTAGTAAGCTTTTCAACGATATATCAACTTTTGAGTTTGCTATTTTTTTGCGGCAATATCATGGGCAAGAATAATAAAACTGTAAAAATCGAAAATACACAAACCTTATTTTAAAACTGCTTTTTAAATGAAACTAACAAATTTGTTGAAAATATTATTTCTAACTTAGTAACATATTTACAATAACCTAATAATTTTCGATGTAATCTCTCCCTTGACGCATGCATAAAGCGCACCTTTTCCGCACGGAAGCAGGTGCACGACGCATTTTTATATTTTGCTGTTGACGCTGCTCCCAACAATCAAAAATTCTTTGTTCGAGCTGTCCTCTAGTTTCAATTGGTACTTCATATACCAAAGATTTCAATCTACTCCACCAATAGAAATCTAATTGAGTTAAATCAGGACTTCGAGAAGGCCACCTAACTATACTAAAGCATCCTATCCTCCTATCTTCATAATGTTCGTTTAGCCATGCCCGAATACCCCTGCTGTATTGAGCAGGACAACCATCCATTTATAGTCAGGAATTAATGCTAAAATTTAAAGGAACCTCTTCTAATATATTGCGCAATTCGTTCTGAAGATCAAGAAATCTCTCTGCGTTTAATGTATTTTCGAGTATAATTGGTCTAAGAACGTAATTTCCAATTATATCCATCGTAACTTCGAATCTGTACTGATTATGGGAGGGCTTAACAGCATGAGGATTCACAGGTGTGTGCCAACTTATGGTCATTATGACAATTAAGTATGCCATCTCTGGTAAACATTGACTGGTCAGTCCAAATTACATGCTTGTAAAATTGCGCATCTCTGTTAGTTTGTTGGATATACCTCTGACAAAACTGAACACGTTCTACCCTATCCCGATCCAGTAAACTTTGAACAGGGGTATTGCTGTCCTGCGCGTACCTTATGTGGCAGTTTCTTCAAAAAGCTCTGTTATGATTTGATCTTGATGACGATTTACTCAATCGGCATTTAGACGATAATGTCTAGGAACACTCCCTGTTTCTCCCAAAATCCGTAACGTAGTTACAAAAGTGTTTTTTTTTTAATACGTTTTTCAGGATAGCGGCGAGAATACTCTGCAACTGCTGCTCTACACTTTCCATTGCAAACACCATACACAAATAAAATATCTCGATATTCGTGATTTGTGAAAAAACAATATATGGGATTATAGGAGAAACAGGGAGAGTTTAAAAAAAAGCTTTTTGAAGAAACTCTCACAAAAAGTACGTACATGGAGCAATATGACTTTGAAGAATTTCATATACGTCAATTCACAGAAATCTTAGACGGAATAACTTTCACCCTTATCATTTCATCCCTGTTCAAAGTCAATCTTTACCAGAGATAGCATATTTAATTGTCATAATGACTATACATGGGAATTCCATGCTGTTTCTTTAAATATTAGAATTAATTCCTGGCTTCAAATGGATACTTGCCCTGCTTGTAACAGCAGACCGACTCGGGCATGATTAAACGAGCATTATCAAGCATTATCGAGATAGATTAATAGGACGTTTTGGCATAGTGTAGTGGGTTCCCATAAGCCAAATATAATATTCAACTAAAAAATCCTTAAAATCCAGTAACACAAGGTTTGTGTATTTTCGATTTTTACGGTTTTATTGCTTTGCCATGATATTACCGCAGTAAAATAGCAAACTCAAAAGTTGATATATCGTTGAATAGCTTAGTAAATGCAGTAGTTTTTGCCGAAGAAAAAACACGTCCTCATTAACACATTTTTGGCGTTACCACGAATAAATAGATAAGATAAGATAATTTTGCTCACTTCACAATTATTTATTTATTTAACTTTTTACAGCACCTGGTATAGAAGATTTTTTTAACACCAATAAATAGTTGTCTTGTAGCAAATTTAACGCTCTTTCCGATGGTATGTCTAAATTTGATGTGGCAGTAAGAATAACAGATATACTTTTATTTTTATGGAAAAAAGCAAAGAATTTTTTGAAATCAAGAAATATTAAATAAAAGAATAACTATCAACTTTCCAAAAAAATCTTATAAGAATTTTTTGTTGCAAATTAATTGTATGATAATCCCCTGAAGTTTAGCCATCAGCATCCGTTACACCCTGTATATTACATATATATATATATATATATATATATATATATATATATATATATATATATATATTATATATATATATATATATATATATATATATATATATATATATATATATATTGCTGTGATATTTTTTTTAAACTTTGTCCAAGTACAGCATTTTACACAAAAAAATATTTTAGACTCTTAATGGGTCGAAATTGGGTTCTTTTGTTTGACTATAGTTACCATAATCAACAAAGTAATAAATAAATTTACTCAGCTAATCAAACAATGCTTCTATATTACATTCACAAAAAAACACATTAAACCTATAAAAAATATATAATTGTTCCTCCAACGCAAATTTTAGTTTATACCCTCATTCTAACTTATCAGTACCTTTAACTTGTCAGAGCTCATAATTACTGACAGCGCACCGAATACTGGTACTCCTGTCCATATACTATACAGTACTTTTGAGGAAATGTGAACGTTAATCACTTCAAATTTGCAATGCACTGCATAAATTGGCTATCGAATCTGTCCTCTAATCCATTGTTTACATTTATAATGATTATTTGAGATGTGGGCTAATTGATGTTATTTTAAATTGCGCTTCAACTTCGATGAAAATAAGTTATCGAATCACATTTATAATTAGTATTTGAGATGTGCACTAATTGATGTTGTTTAAACTGTGCTTCCACATTGATGAATAATCATATTGATCACATTTGTAATTAGCTATCAAAGAGTGCTTTACTTAATGGATCCTTAATTTCCGTTTCACATTTGTATAATACTCGCAAGGTTCACATTTATAGTTAACACTATAATTATGTTTTTAAACTATGTTTTATTAAACCACTTTTTTTTTGTTGCGACGTTGCGTTAATTTAAATATCCACTTATAGTGAAATCATTTTGATCACAATCTGATAATCGCATCGCGTTCTTCTAAAGTACACCTTATACCAATATTCTGTTGACCTTGTTCAATTCACATTATTCACATTTTTTGGTTATTTATTATTTAATTTAATACAGCTGCGTGTTAAATTTGTTCTAGAACACTTACTTATCATTCATCATTGCTTTGCTCATAATTTTAATACTTTTTATCAACTTGGTACTTTTTTATTATTAAAACCGTTGAGTGCATTTAATGTTAAAAACCCAAAAACTTCCACACACTTATACATTTTTCGAGCATACACATACCCGGTTCTCGCGTTATCCTTTTCCCCACTTTAATAATCTTTAGCATTTACATTCAATTTTATAATGAACTTAACTTAAATTTATAGTTTAGATAATAATTTCTCTTAACTGTACTATGTCTCGTGAATATTGTAAAATACAATTTGTTTCAACAACCATAATGAGTAAGCCACCTTCGAACACTAAAATTTTATTACAATGTTATAAAAAAAAGTATAATTTGTTTTTAAAAACATTCTTGATGATTTACAACTTAAGTTTTCCTAATCTTTGAAGTTACATTTCGAGACCACATGTAGTTAATTCAAAATTCTTAATACCTCAGGACAATGTGATATGATGAATTTTAAATATTTTTTTTTTCTACAGATATTTCATACAAATGTTTCTTTCAATCTTATTTTGAAACTCATTAATCACAAACATTGTAAACTGCAGCAAAACCTACTCCTTTAGAAAATTTAGTTATTCTCTTCAGATTTTTCGACAGTAAACAGGGACACAATTTATACAAAAGAGATATATAATTAAACAATAAAATACCCCCAAATTATCAAAACACTTTACTTTCATAACTTATCTTAAAATCTATTTAATATTGTCAATATATTCATTGTGATTTCTCATATAAATTCACACATGTTAACAACACAAGAACTCCCATTATAATTTAAGCTATCTTAGCCTAGCATATATGTACAAAATTGGTTGATTAAAGGAACAAAGTTGTTACCTGAAACCGCCTCAAACCAATTATATTATCTACACGTACAAAACTATTACGATATAACAATTTATTTCAAATATTTGCAACTACAGCCAATCATGTACAGGGTGAGTATTTAGTGTGGGATTGGTCGATTACTCCGTTATGATACAAGTTATTTACAAAAATTGTAGGCAACGTTTTGCTCGTTATTTAGAAAATATGCCGATCTCTACAGGATAATTCATAACTATATGGTAACACAAACATGCAACTTTTTTAATGGGGCACCCTGTATATTTCCTCATATTTAGATTCTTCTTATACTCCCTGTTCTTACAATATGAGGTTGTACATAACCATACAAAGTATTTAAAGAGTTATGACCATTTTTATATCGAAATCGGTTTGAAATAAACGCTATGTATATGGAGAAGTAATAAATAAATTATTGTTTATTTTACATAATAAGGTAAACAATATGTTCTAGTATTAAAACTAACTGTAACAAAAATCATCGACTAATATCTGTATACAGGGTGGGCCAAAAAAGGAAAATTACGATTTTCTCAAGTTTTTCAAATGCACCCCCCTATATTTTATTTTCTCAAAAGATTGCATTTGTTATACCTTTTAATTTTTATGAAGCATTCCTTATACCTATTCATTACATTCTGAGACATTTTTAATTTCCTTGAAATTTTAGGAATCTTAAATTTGTGAGTAAAAATAATTTAATCTTGGATAATAATGTAACAAAATTATTTTTATACAATAAACCATTAAAACATAACATAAACCACAACAATATGTAATGAAGGTAGGCAATTTCAAGATGAATGTGATTTAAACAGAATATTTCGTACCACAAAATGTCCACCTACAACGTCTATGCAAGTTTGTATTCGATTTTGGGCTACATGTCTTAACACTTGTACATCAATACTATTAAAAGCTTCTCTTATCCTTTTTTTTCATGATTGTGGACCGGAACAGGCTAAATTTGGCCTATCGTGCTAAAGCACGCAGGAACACTTAGGAGGATGGATAGAGGGATATCCTATTTTTCATATCTAGTGTTGTTGGAGACTTGTGGTACACACGGTTTTTTTATATAGCCCCACATGAAGAAATCAATTTTTGACAACTCCGGTGATCGAGTTGGCCATGTAATTAGTCGCTCTCTGCCTATTATTGAGAAAATCTAGATATACAGCACCAGTCACACGGCCGTCAACAAAAATGTGGGACAATTACATATTCCCCAATAATACCATCCCAAACGCTTATCGTTAGCATTTGAGTATTACTACAGTAAGGATTGTTTGTTGCATAGTAATGAAAATTATACCTATTCACTGTTCCATTTTGTGAAATCATCATCTCCAAAAAGCACAAAATCAAAAAAACTAATCTGCGAGGATAATCATCGTCTGTCAATTCTTGATGTACTTGTATGTGGTAGGATGTATTTGTATGTGGTAGGATGTATTTTATGTCTGTGAAGTGTGTTTACGGCCGAGATGTGACTAATGTCGTGTTGACGTGAAATTTCACGAGTGCTAATGAGGGGATCCCCAGTAACGGATAGCAGTAAATTATATTCCTTTTCATCGGTTATAACATTTTTATTTCTTTCATGTTTTGTCATATACGAGTGATACAGTACGAACAAAACGATCCATTAATCTTTCAAACGCTTTTATTTTTGGGCGCCCCCGTTCAGAATATCTGAGTTGATATATCCTACATGCAAGTAGACAATTTCTCGGACTTTCTCCTAAAATACCCAAACCATATGTATTGTTCTTCTATATAAAAATTCATTTTTAAAGCACTGATATACTAGACATTAATATAAAAGAATAAAAACCTAAAAACCATATATTTCGAATTGATCATAGTTGGAAGGGAAATTTTTCAAATGTTTCTTATTGTTCCATGCGAACTTACTATTAATTTTTCAAATGAAGTATTACAAAATTACACTATTTGAATGGGTTCAATGTCTAAACTGTTGGTTTTATCGTATTAGTAAAACACCAAACCTTCTCTATACACCTACACAGGTATTTGTTATTATATGATAGATATGTCAAACATATAGTATAATATCAACACTCGTAAGCTTGAGTTTCACGAGAATCGCATCGTATGTTGATAAATACAGACGTATTAAAATGAACAATATGTATTTGTTTTCATAGTGTCCCCCTTCATATTTTACGCACTTCTCTTAAACCATTACGTAAAACTTCCAGGCCTGGTTTCTTTGCACACTGCACAACGTCTTCTAGCGTTCAAAAATGGATTCCACGTAATAACTTCTTCGAAGAAACTTGGTTGTTAGAGTATGCTGCATCATTGTCATTTGTCAAAGGAATATACCACTCTGCAGTACCAGTAACTTATTGTCAAGCATAGCTGGGCAAATGTGACCTGCATGGCTGGATAATAAAAATTTTTCTTTAATTTGGTGAGCTTCATTTCATTTTGAAACATCGATAAGGTATAGTTGATCTGTTATATTAGTGGATCCAGGTTTCCCATCTGTAATGATTTTATAAACCGCCTTTGACGAGGACAATGTTCAAGGTTTTCTAAATACCAGCCTATGTTTTTTTTTCTTATTCTCTGTTAAACGATGTAGTATCCAACTCATCACACTTTTGTCACACGGAAATGTGTGTGATGTGTGAAGAATTATGAAATTGCAGTCATCTTCATAGATTCATTGTACCAAGGTATTAATAAAAAAAAGAGGGCATTATATGTCAGCAGGCGTCAAACTGTACATTGATATATAAGGTTTGGCTTACAGCTCGAAAAGTTTAGTGTTCAACTATAGATGGCGCCTAGAACCTTTAAGTCGCTTTTTGCTGTTTTTGTTTTTTGAGCTACATTTTAATTCACTGTTAATGTATAAATTTACCTTAATCTAAAAATGCCTCCTAAGGGAGCTAGAGCCCTTTGAAGATGGTACCGTCAATTCACTTTTTGTTGAATATCTCAAAAACACCGCTACATAACAAGTTCAAACTTGGTACAACGAATATGTCGATAATGACAAACCGGGGACCGGATTTTACATCAAATTGAAAAACTTTACGATATTTTCCATACAAAATGTGCTCTTAGTTTGAAATCGCTGTCTTGTACCGTTTGCTAGAAAAATCAATTTAAACTTTTTGTGTTTCTGTCAGAAAATACCGTTTCATTACTAAATTATGTTTACAATGCCTAGTTGACAGTTACAAATCAACAAAATATGACGTTACGTCAAATTGTTTTGATGTCAAACAGTTATTGTTGTATTAGATAGATACAAAAAAGTCACTTTAAATCAAAATGAAAATTACAATGAAAAATATGCTGATATGCATTTAGTTTATGAGAAAGTACAGTGTAACTCAAGTGCAGCAGAACGAAGACACGCGGAAGAATTTCCAAACATAAGACGTCCCAGTCACTCAACATTTACAGCGTTACACCAAAGAATAAGTGAAACTGGCTCAGTAGTTCCTAAGAATACTGAAACTGGTAGACAAAAGAATACTGAAACTGGTAGACACATTGATGTTACAGAACAATACTAAGATAATGTTTGATGGAAATTGAAGAGAATCCACAGATAAGCACCAGAAGACTCGCTGCTGTGTATCCTAATATTTCCAAATCTTCCATATGCAACGTTATTCATCGTGAAAACTTTTATCCCTGTCATTTTCAGAGAGTTCATGCGATGTTAGATGATGATTTACTGCCCGCGTAGAGTTTTCAAACTGGTTGAGGAACAAAATAATCAGTACCCAATTTTTTTCTAATATTTTACTTTGCGATGAAGCTACCGTTACCAGGGATAGGATTTTTAATTTACATAATGCACATCATTACGCATACACGAAAACCCTTATGCAATAAAAGAGTATTAATGTCTGGATGGGAGTAATCGCTTTTACCTTATTTAATAGCTAAGGTTCCTATGATGATCAGACAGAATTTATGTTTCTTGCACGATGCTTGCCCAGCAGACGTTCTTCAATTTCTTAACAATGGATTGGAAGAGGTGGTCCAGTCAATTGGCCTGCAAGATCCCCAGACTTAAACCCTGTGATTTCTGTATTTGGAGATACTTAAAATCATTAGTTTATGCTGTTCCAATAGACACGCGTGATCAGTTATGGGAAAGAATTGAAATAATCGTTGAATTTTTGCAAGAATTAGACAGTCTTTACAGAAAAGAATTGATTTATGTATTGAAACAAATGATCATCATGTAGAGCATATACTATAAAAATTCGTTCTGTTCTTCTTGTTGTTTGTTATTTTTTATGTTAGATACATAAATTGTATTACACTATCTGTAGAAAATAAAACATTTGTTTTATACATCATGATTTCCACACAATTTTACAGTAAAGTAAACACCTAATTAAAACAAGTAAAATCAGACACTCTGTTGATTTATCATAGCCAACCAGGCATTGAAAACAATTTAGTAATGAAACGGTATTTTCTGCCAGAAACACAAAAAGTTTTGTTTATGGAAAATATCGTAGTAAGTTTTTTAATTTGATGTAAAATCCATTAAAAATTGAAAATAAAAAATTTTCGTTAAAAATATGTGCCCCCGGACCGCTTCTGATGACAATGGCCGGTTTGTTATTATCGACTTATTCGTTGTATCAAGCTTGAACTTGTTGCGTAGCGGTGTTTTAAAGATATTTAAAGCAAAGTGACTTGGTGCCGTCCTCAAAGGGCTCTACCTCTCTTAGAAGACATTTTTGGATTAAGGTAATTTAGGGTAAATCGTTAAATCGACATAAAGTCATGTCTAGTATATGTAGTTTCCGTTTGTCAAGAGGGTTTCAGGACACCCTGTATTCATTCACTTTAGCATTGCACCTATATTTTATTATAAACAAGCAAATCGGTTCTTCAAAGACTGAATTGTTTGTAACTGCACAATATAACTGAATTTAGAACATTTTAACTAGGGTAAAAATTTAAGTAATATTTTGTAATACGGGAGGAATCTTACTTATTATTATTACTATTTTTATTAAATTAAAAGTAAAAAGATTCACAATCTGTGTAAAAATGTCAGTTGCAAAACATCTTGTATACGTAACTGTTCTGTAGCTACAACCAAAGGGTATAGATACATTGTTAATGAATTTTCGTATTTTTATTTTCAATAATTTAATACATTATCATATAATTTATTTAGTTTTGATTCAGTTTAATTTAGTTTGTCATTTTAATAAGTAATGGTATTACTGCCATTTTTGTGAATTTTGGTCATTCCAGCAATGTGTTTATAATATTTAGATTCAAATTTTAAAATAAACTGATATCATAATCGAAACTGCAATTTAAGTTTATATCATTAGTAAGTGCAGTACTATAAATATTCTTTATTAAAATTTGTATTAGAGTTATGTGCTGCTTTGGACCTTTTTGTAAAGAATGCTTTGTTTGGGTTATATAAGATAATTGGAAATTTTTGGCTTTATTTTATGAATTCATTTTTTTTATTGAATCTTAAAATCCTAGTTGTATTTGAATGGTAGTATTTTGATTATTATGTATTTATTATTAGCCTTAATTGATTAGTAAAAACAGTTTCTTTTTTCCAAAAACATAATTTTTACCTACTACAGTATGTTTTACCTTATTCCTTATTAACCTGTTAAAATTTTTTCTTGTTTCAGCTCCTAGAAAGAACTTCAAAACAAGAATACATCATGAAGCAGGTGAATTTTTTTCTTATTTTTAATTAAAATTTATATTTCAAAAGTCTAAAATACGTGGAATGTTAGTGCCACAAGGGAATAGCGTTATATCATTAAATAACGATTTGTAATTAAACTAAAAAATTTAAAATAGTTGGCCTATTTATTTGACAAAAATTGAAAACTGATTTTTGAAACAAATGAAGACAAAAATGTTACAATTGTTAAATAATGAATTAAACTGAGTAAAGTCTGTCCAGAAACGAAGCGAAGGAATAAATTAAAATAGTTCACTTATTTTGCATATAAGTGGTACACGATTTTGTATTAAGTACTTAATAGATTTCTTAAACTAGTTTTTGGATATACCGCTTCCATAGCGTTACAACGTAAGTTATTTATCAATAGTTGCTAATCCTTTAACAGTGGGACGTACCTGTTGTTGAGTTCTACAGTAAAGATCTTAGGCGTGTGCGTGGGTTTTGCAGACAAACAAATGACGATTGCAATGTTTTATTCAAAACTTAAAAATTATATTACAAATAAATAAGATCTTCGTTCCTTCCCGACTTTTAATTAATACTAATTAATTTGATTATGGCATATCTAATCAATATTACTTCAGTTTTATATTTTTATCATAAAACAACCCAACGCCACTGGAATCTGCCATTGCCTACGGGTACAAATTCCAACGGAGGTCATTATGTCGAATAGGTATAACAACATAGTAATAAAAGTATATTTTATAACCGAACTTAAAACAGATTTTGACGTTTGAACAAATTTGTTATTTGAGTTGAATCCGCATCCGAATCATAATGTATTTAATACAGTGAAACTCGGTTAAAACGAGATCTCTCGGACTGCTAATTTTTGTTCGTTATATCCGTTAACCGTTATATCAGGGAACTCTAAAAATTAAAAAGGATACTACATTTTTCAAAATATTGTTTATTACGCATAAAAATACATTATTTTGCATTAAAAAGCGGAATATCTCTTAAGCATTAGGAGAGTTATTAAAAATTTCATTTATTTTTAGCTGACGTTTTGGTTTAAATTTAACATCTTTGAGACTACCTCTTAAAACACTTATAGATTTAAATATTTGCTCACTACTACCGTTTTCTTCAAAAAACCGCGTCAGTAATACCAATGCGTCGCCTGCTTTAGCGAGTGTAACAGGCATGGGTTTATCACACTCATTACTGTCCACATCACCTTCATCACTTTCAGCTTCCCGTTCTGTAATTTCTTGTATAATTTCTTCGTCAGTTTTTAAACCCAAAGTAATCACATCGGCATCAAGATCTACGTAGTCATCTAAGAACGCGCAATTTTGAAAATTATTGATGTCTCTACTTTCTAACCAAGTAGATAAAGGAAGATCGTCTTCTTCTTCGAAACTTTTATTTACAGCAGAAACAAAACCAGCTTTTTTGTAACAGTTCTGAATTGTTGTGGGGGTCACATTATTCCACGCATCACTCATTAGGCGAATTGCATCTAACACGCTTATTTTAAGATCCTGTTTATTTTAACTGTAACACAGTTAAGCGACGGTAGAAATTTTTAAAACTCCTGATAATCCCTTGGTCTATGGGTTGAAGGATAGACGTTGTGTTTGGTGGTAAAAAAATAAGGGTGATGATGGTTAAATTTTGCAATTCAGGATGCGCTGGGCAGTTATCAACCAATAATAAAATCTTTCGATTGTTACGTCGTAATTTATCATCCCATTTTCTAATTTCCTCTTCAAAAATTGTAGATCCAAGCTTTCTTGTTAGATGTGTAGTCAACTGGTAGGCACTTTTTTTAAACAGCGAGGATTTCATGATTTTCCGATTACCAACAATTTTTTTTGTCACTTCCCGTCATATTGGCGCAAATTAAAACAGTGAGACGATTTTTAAACATTTTTCCACCAATACATTTTTCATTTTTAAATTTAAAAGTGGTATCTGGCGTTAAATTGGAAAATAATCCGGCTTCGTCGGCGTTGTAGATGTCTTCATCTTCAAATTTTCGTCGTAATTCCGGCTAAACACTTTTTAACCACTCACCTGTAACGTTAGTGTCCACTGATTTCGCTTCACCATTTACTTTTCCATACACAATGTTATTGCGGTTTTTAAAGCGATCAATCCACCCATTATTGCACTTAAAGTCTGTATAATTTAATTGTTCCGCGAACTTCTCAGCCCGCGCGTTTAAAATGGGCCCATTAATGGGTAAACCGGCACTTCTTTGGTTTTTAAACCACACAATTAGCGCTTTATCAATATCATCTCTAGTACACTTTTTAATTTTTTCACGTCAGTTAAATTGTTTCCGAATGCTGCAAGTGTAGTTTTTCTGTTTTTCCACAATGTTGCCACGGTAGATGATGGTAAACCATATTTTTTGCACGTCGCGGAATTTTTTGCAGAATTTCCTAGTTCCCGAATTGAAAGTGTTTTGCGTTTTATTGAAGCCATTGTTCAACCTCACGCCTTGCTGCAAAAGTAACAACTGACCAGAAACTACCTTGCATTCATTTGTAAAACAGGTACAATGTGTACAATTGGTAAGCCGGAAGGCACAAGCGAATTCTAAGCAGTAGGTAATCTCTTTTAATCTATTTTAAGTCTTTTAAAATGTGTTCGTCTTTTCTGTGAAACGTAATTACGGAAATCCCAAAAATTCTTCAACAAATATTTACTTGAAACGGCTTCTAGTATGTATATAAAAACTACTACAAAATTTGAAATTTTCTCGTCTTTACCGTGAAACGTGAACGTAATAAGCGAGAAAGATTAGTACGTAAATTAATACAATTTCAATCATTTACCTACGAAACGATCGTTATATCCAGAATCTCGTTTTATCCGTGCTCGTCTTAAGTGAGTTTGACTGTATATTGAAATGCGACAAGAAATGAGATTTATTTATTTATTTTAAATCTGTTTTGAATAGAATGTAAATATTAGGTATTAAAAAAATTCGAATCAAATAAAAGGTCTAAATATCTTCCATTATTGTTCATACTTGACAAAATTCTCACACGCAAACGTTTATTATGGTCACTAATTTATTCGATATAAAATCATCCTTTAAAATTTAAATTTCGTTGTTCTCAAAATATTAACAATTGAACTATACGAAGGAGAGCTTGCTTTATTTTATGACCAAACGTCAATCGTAATTTTACCACTTTAAAGTTTTTAAATTTAAATTAACGTTCTTCAATACTATTCACAAAATAATACCTGTTTTCTAAAAAACAAGAATATCAATAAATAATACGTATGTATTATTTATTCTATTTCTATTCTAAATAGATGCTTTATGTATTAATTGTATAATTAATACATAAAGCATCTATTTAGAATTAAATTTTTGAACACATCGAAAATAAGTTGCATTATTTTAATTATCTCAAGATCTAACATTTTTTATTATAAAAGAGTGATGCAAATTTACTGTAATATGAAAATGTAATCTTTCACTATTTAACCTCATAGTTTCATATTGCGTGTTTTAAAATAAATTATACAAACTTTATAAGTTTTGATAGCAGTTGCTACTAGATAAAGTGCAAAACAAATTTATAAAATAAATAAATCTGAACAGTAAGGTACTTGTATTTCAAATCCTTATATTGAATTTTATTAATAACGATAAATGCTCGGTTTAGTTTAATTATTGCTACGCCGCCTTGAAAATTATATTCAGAACACTCCTTATGGATGAAGATTAACAATGAAAAATGCTACATTTAAGAAACAAATTGAATAAAATTTAATCAGAGTTATTTCGATGCGTCAAGCCGGTTTAATTGAATTTGTCTATAGAAGAACTTGTTTTCAAGCACGTGCGTACCTTATTGTTATATTGTGCTTATTATTTACGTTTTCATATACTATAAATTTATTTGACACTAAATGGTGTCAAAAATTTTATTCTGTACTGACAACGATAGCTGAAATTTAATCAGAATATGATAATGTGATAGGCTTTATATGAAAGTGGTTAAAGCTATAATAACTAATTGATACTTATTGATCTATAGAACGTAATAAAAAATCCAATAGATAATTCGTTAGTACTAGAAAATTGCAATTGTTATTTTTCTTTATTGTGGTTTTTGTAATTGTTAATCTTAAAGGTTGTTTTGGAATGTCGGTTTAATAAAATTGGTCTTTAAAGAACAAGTTTTGAATATTGTAATAGTAGGATTATTCTTTACGTGTTCATATATTATAAATTTGTTAAGTATTAGCAAACATTTTATTCTGTATTGACGATAGTTGAAATTTTATCAGAGTATAATTTCGGTGATGCTTTACATGAAAGTGGTTAAAGTATTAATAACTAAAAATACACACATCACTTAATGATAAGTAATTAAAACTCCAACAAATATTTAAGCATTTTTCGTTATTATTAGCAAATTGCAACTGTTATGATACATTGAAAACAGAATGTATACATGTTTAATTTAGAATTTTACGTGGTTTTTTTAATTGCTAATCTTCGTACGTAGAGGGTTTTCTGGAATGACATTTTCAAGACGGTTTAATTAAATTTGTCTATTAAAGCACTAGTTTTAAGCACATGTACCGTATTGTTACAGTATGCTTATTCAACGGTTATATACGATAAAGTTGCCAAAGACAAGTTACTTGTTTTAATTCGGTGTGCAAAAAAGGAAACACTTTTCCACACTGTTTTTTATACTAAAATAATACGCAAAGGAATTTTATATTCCTATTATTCTTAGGGACATTTTCGTTTTGAAGGTTGGCCACTCATAACTCCTTGTTAGTTTACGTTTTTTTTTTGTATCGACAATCATACAATTATAAAAAAATATGTTTCTTATAACCTCAATTATTAGTTTTAAATATAGAATAATTTTTGAAACACTGCCACTTACATGTTGTTTTACAAAGTCATTTCTTAGCATTCAAGAAGAAACAAATCATGGAAGTTGCCGAGTGTCAGAATTGAATTATCAGGTCGAAACTAATATATTGTGTGTACACATATGCGAATGTCCGGATGGGACAGATTTACCTTCTCATGAATGCATTCATAAAATTTATCAATCACTGATTCATATCATTGTCGTGTAATTCTTTCCAGATAAAATACCTCAGGTTCCGGATCTAACAGAACTTTGGTCCTAATGGACCTTTAGAAGGTTAAAATTTTTTTCGGAATTGTGAAATTCTGGGTGTCACCATTTCGTGCTTTGACGTTTAGGTGAAGCAATCTAACTAATCATTTTGGATCAGTGTAAAATACCACCACATTCTGAATAGATGATTCATTAAGTTTGCGATTGTAGTCCTACAGATGTTTTTTGATTCTGTTAAACCTAAACTTAATTAACAACGTATTTTTTAAAACTGCACACACGTTTATAAAATACTAAAGAAAAAATTGAAAAGTATGATAATCACGTCGACTTTGATTGACCAATACTTTTAAAACTGAAAAGGAAATTTGAAAATGTAAACTTTCACCATTAACACTCATAATAAAATACTTATCTTTTTTGGGATTTTTTAATGGTGTACTTTAAATTATACAATCTAAATGTTTCGATAACACTTACAGTTATCTTCGTCAGTAGTAATGTTTGTTAAAAATTGTTAAAGATGTAGTAAACAATTTTGTCAAATTTGAAAAATTAAAACATGTTTAAATTTTAAAAAGATAAGTATTTTATTATGAAAAGGAAATTAATTAACAGCACAGTGATAATGTCGCATGAAGGAGCATAGGGTGAGGAAGTTTAACAGTTCATTTGATCTCATTCTTGTTATCATAATGAACAGCATTATAATTAACAATCGCTATGAAAATAAAGCGCGTTGTGCACGCTACTCCAATTTCTTCTATCCTTGCACGTAAATATTTAATTAATAATTAATTAATACTAAGTGGCGTACTATTATTATTATTATTACACTGAATTATTTGAACGGATAACAAAAGAATCGTATCTAGGAGAGGCGAAAAACTAAAAACATAAGCATTAAAATCCTTAATTATCTAGATCGATCTACACTTATTCATGATTGATTTAGAATCACGCGAATTGAATTCACACGGTTTGAAATTGTTAGGACACATACTTCATTTTCGGCTAATTAGCTCTCTTACTGTGTGAACGCCGGGAAGTATAAATTACAAAATGACAAAAAACTGCTTCACATTTACCTTTTTGTTATAGAAATGTAAACATTTTTGATTTATACCATACGGCATTCACTCATATTAATTAAATTAAGTTTGACACCGATGAAGAGTGAAACTCAAAAACGTAGACACAGCACAAATTTTTAATATGATCACTATCTAAGTGTAAATTGAGAACTGTTTTTATCAGAAGTGCGTAAGAGACGTCAGAGATTAATCCAAGAACTGCAACTAGTGCTGGTTTTTGTTTTGGTGGGGCACTATCCGCTTTAGTTGGATAAGTAAGGCACAAAAAATTTAAAAGAATGTTTAAGCTCACTAAATGAAACAACTGTAATATACCTATTTAATTAAGCATCTATTGCTGATTAAATTCACGTATAAATGTAATCGACTTTGTTCCAATATAAATGTAATCGTTCGTAAAGCTTCATGAGAATAAAACTAATTGCTAGTATTAAAACTCAACTTCACACAAAATTAAATTAAATTCATGTTCAGATGAAGAAATGACTTAATGTAACTTAAATGTATGACCTACGCTAAATGAACAATATTCGTGCAGATGCAGTGTAGATAAATATAAAACATTTTTCCTTGTGCAATGTCTTCCGTGATTTAACAAACCTTAGATTAAAACATATGGTTAAATTCAAAACTCAGTGTTAAATACCAGTTTATACACCTACACCACCTTTAATTGAAATCCACCCTCAATACCAAATTTAGACATTCGGTATAAGGTTATTCGGCTTTTGGGCTTTCTCTTTATAAATGTAATGCATTAACATGAGAACAAAAGAGATAAATACCAGAGGTAAACTATATACACCAAATTTGCAACGTAAAAAGGAAAATGGACGCGTATGAAACGAAAGTGATTAAAGTTTCGCAGAAAACGAAAAAATAATTTCGGTCACACAATTACAGTGTGTTAATGTAAATATATAGTATTCTCTAAAATGACTGAAATTCAAATTACTATAAATTATTACTAACGAAAAGATGTACCTATAATAACAAACTCAATTATTAAAAGAATAAATACTCTATTATACTTAAATATACCATAAGTAATGTAAATAAAAAAAAAATTCTCAAATCATATTAGTCAAGAGTTTAGCATGTTACATAATGCGTAAATGTAAGTATGTATAACGAGGGCGGTCGGAAAGGAGTTTTATATGAATGAATGCGAAAAAAACAAAAAATCTAAATTGGTTTATAATATAGTCCTTTGAAGAGTGGTCGAATCACTTCCAAAATTGATGGAATGATTTCTTGAGTTAAAATATTAAAGTTGACCAAAGTTCAACATATTTGGTTCACTTGTTCCGACATAAATGCAAAGAAAAGAAATAGTGGACGATGTTTCTCATAGGAGATTTCCCTGGATGATCGGATTTTCAGCAACAGATTTTTCACTGCAGGAACCGTACCTACTGTACCCGATAAGGTTCATCATCCTGTTATCATATGATACATTCAATGTTTTTTGTTTTTTGGAATCAGTGGGTTCCAAAATGCTAAAAAAATGGACGATAAAAAATTTTTTTTTAAACCTGTGGCAATTTCTCTATTTACATTTGAGGTTTAAAATGGTAAAATAGTCAAAAGTGACAGAATGAATAAAGAAAGCGTAATATAAGAAGGTGTATGTGTTTGGATAAGTGTTATAATGTTGTTTCCACTGTTTACAAGAAAGCGTTATGAATGAATGTTATTAGCTTGGTATGAAGCTTTCTTTTGAACTTTCTTTTCAAGACTTATACGACCAGTATATGCTCCCCTTTTGATTATAATTTTCCTTGATGGTCCCCCTTTTTTGTAGTACGGCAGAGTAAATACTGTTCAAGTCATCTAGAGATGTTCTTGACTAGTATATTTTAAACAAAAGTACTCAACTACAGATCATCTATTTATTCATACTCAATAAGATTTACCTTGACCATAGCATAAAATAATATATTACATAATATAAGGGTGGTAAGTAGCCTATTACGCACGAGTGTCGTAATTTACACGAGTGTGCAATAGGTATTACCACCTGAGCTGTATACTATGGTTTTTCTACTCCTATAGAGTATATGAACACTGAGTAATAGGTCACTACCACTCATTAAGATTCTTATGGCTTTTGAACGTTTTATACACGTACCTAACATTGTAATGAACGATCCTATAAAAATAAATTATAGCATAAATGTATTATAGGATAGTATGGTTTATTTCAATTACCACGTTGTAAGTTCGAAAAATTTGAACTAAAATAAATAGAATTAGTTGACGCCACTGATTTTCTTAGTTATCTTGGAATTAACCTCACTTGTGAATATCATACCTACCTCATTTATGAAATTATTAACATATTTAAAGTTAGTTTTTTTCACTTAATATAACAAAAAGTTATAGAAACAATGCATAATGAATAACGTTATAAATAATTAATGCACCGCAAGTAGTTAGGTATTTATTTAAATTGTTTTTAAAATAACTAAAGTCATAAGCTACCTATATTATATTGTTCAACATTTGGTTTAAACTTATACATATACAGGGTCCGGCAACAAGACCGCCTTCTTCTATATCTTCCGTTTCATATAAGCTAGATTAATAAAATTTGGGATAGGGTTATAGTTCAGTTGTGTGCATATTTTAAAATTATTCACGTGTATACAGAGGTTGTTTATTTAAAGATGACCAAACTATAATTAAAAAAATTTAAATGGAACACCCTGTATATTATTACTTTTTTGAATTCTACACATTTTTCCTAATTAATTCGCAATATATTTCCCTATCCCTAAATATAGCCGTTTTTGAGTTATGTCGATTTTTATAAAAAAAATTGAAATTACAGAGATAGCTTTGAAAATGTACCTTAACCGTTGAAAACAAAAGTTATCTATTATATCAGAACAAGTACACAGATAGAGCTTTCTTATAATGCAAAGAAAATGTCATGATTGCATACCGGGTGTTTACAATTGACTTGCCAATCAGGTATTATTCCAACTAGTTTTAAAATAGAACACCCTGTATATTATTCCGTTTTGGTTTCTACATATTAACCCTTATCAATTCGATATACAATTCTCTATCCTAAATATAGCCGTTTCCGAATTATTTTCAATTTTTCAAAATGTATAAGATTATTGGAACGTTTTTTAAATCCATGACCTCGTATAAATAGAAAACAAACAGTGGAAAACAATTGTATTACAAATTAAAAACGCAACAGAAACTAATACACTATAATTATTAAAATTATTTCTAAAAATACAAAACTAATAAAATAAAAAAAATAATTTAACGCTAATCATTAGCGATAATGATTTATAATAATTGTTCAAAATGTTGTCCGTTTTCTCGGATGCAAACCTGAAGTCGATCTTTAAAAGATTGTTCAACTCTACGCAACAACTCAGGAGTAATGCTATGAAAAGCCTGTGTTACACATATCTTCGGCAGTGGTTGGTGGTTCCCTATAGACAATACTTTTTATGTATCCCCATAAAAATAAATCTATTCTAGTCAGATCAGGGGACCTAACTGGCCATCTCACAGGTCCATTTCGCCCAATCCATTTATTTGGAAAGACTCTATTGAGATAATCTGTTACATCTGCAGAGTAGTTAGCAGGAGCGCCATCATGTTGATACCACATTGTGGCTCTAATGTCAAGAGTAATATTTTCTAATAAGCCCGGTAAATCGTTACGTAAAAAGTTAAGATACCTCTCACCATTCAAGTGTCTATCAAAAAAGAATGGACCGATGACATAATCCCCAACGACGGCACCCCAGACACTTAAAGACCACTTATGTTGATTTTCAACTTGTCTTAATAAATGTGGATGTTCTGAGGAATAATAATGAAAATTATGTGTATTAACAAATCCATTCTTATGAAATGATTCGTCTGTCCATAAAATATTATAAAAAAAATTTGGGTTTTGAGTAATTTTTTCTCTGGCCCAGTTACAAAATCTTAATCGATGATCGAAGTCTGCATCGCTCAATTCTTGGTGTAACTGAATATGATAGGGATGTAAGCGATTCTTCTTTAAAAGACGGCCTACTGATCTCTCACTTATACCAACTATTTCACTTATGTCCTTTTGGCTTCTGTGATGATTCTCTTCGATGGCGAGAAGAACCCTCAATTCACTACCTTCATTTGTAGAAGGTTTAACACGTTCATGTTTGGAGTAATTGGCACATGAAGTTGCAATAAATCTACTCATAACTTTCTCAAACGATCTTGCGTTTGGATGTCTTCTGTCTGCATATCTTTCAGCATAAATTCTGCTGGCCAATAATCAGTTTCTTTCTGCAGCACCCAACACGAATATCATATCAACTAACTCATTTTGTGTAAAATTAATTTTATAAAAATCTTGATTACTAACAATAACACTCGTAAATGGTTAACTACAGTTTTATTTATTTACGTCAAACATTCAATTTTTATAAGAAGCACTCTTGATTTTAGAATTTTACTTGAAATTGAAGTAAATATTTGTCAAATTCTTGTTAACATGCAATGCCTCCAGTACAAAAATTGTAATTAGTCTTCTATCATAGTATATTAGTTTCTGTTGCGTTTTTTAATGTATAATACAATTGTTTTATGATGTTCTTTTTTATCTATACAAGGCCATAGATTTAAAAATGTCTCAATAATCTTATACATTTTGAAAAATTCGGAAACGGCTATATTTAGGAATAGGGAATTGTATATCGAATTGATAAGGGTTAATATGTAGAAACCCAAAATGTAATAATATACAGGATGTTTTATTTGAAAAAGTACATTTTTACTAGTTCGAAAATGGTCAATTATAAGCACCCTGTATGCAATTATGTCATTTTCTTCACATTAAAAGGAAGCTCTATCTGTGTACTTATTCTCATATATATATATATATATATATATATATATATATATATATATATATATATATATACAGGGTGTCCAGCAACTCTACGGACAAACTTTGCGTAGTGATTCTAGACCCAAAAATAAGAAAAAAGTTCATATAAACCCAGGTCCGGAAACGCTTCGTTTAGGACCTACAGGGTGTGAAAAAATTTTATTTTCCTCGGTTGGCACTTGTACATATTTGCATCTAGACACAAAATATGAACTATTTAAGTCTCCTTCAATCTAGCTTCAACATTTCTAACGAAACCAAAGCAATTAAGATGATGTTGAAAAGTCGCGTGTTCTTTGAAACTATTAAAATACTTAAATACTTAAACATTAAATGATAATACCTCAAACATCGAGGCTTATTGTAATTGCGAATTTATAACATGGTTCGACTACTACTCGTAAGAAGAATGAAGAAGAAACTTACGAGAGCTACAAACAAGAACATTAACATTTACATTGATAGTATAACTTAAGTTTAAGGTTTAACTTTAGCATTATAACTCTTATTGAAAAACCAACTATTTTTAAAAATGAGCAGAATACGCTTTTTTCCAAAGTCTACTTTATAAAATTTTCGAAAAGACCTCCACCTTACGCAAGGCAGTAACCCAATCTGTGATAAAATTCAGTTCGGGTGTTTTCTTTTCTTGCTGGGATACGTATCCCCAAACAAAAAAGTCATTCGGCGGGATATCAGGTGAGTGAGGAGGATATTTAATAGTACCTTTTCCACTAATAATACGGTTAGGGAACGTAGTTTCCAATAACTGTCGAACTCTTATTGCAGTATGAGCAGGAGATACCAAATGTCATCAAAATTTATATTGAGGCGTTGAACAGCTAGAACTATCTGGTTTCTCAACAGTTCTAAATATTTGTCCGCATTCAAGTTTCAGTTGATAAAAAATGGACCAATTATGGAACTGTTTAAAATTCCTGCCCGCACATTAACTAAAATACTACTAATACTAATCTGATTGTTTTCCCGAGAGTAACCAACAGCGACAGACGGATTGTGATGACCATGTAAGTTAAAAGAACACTCGTCGGTAAACAAAATATTTTCAATAAATCTTTCGTTTTCATTAGCCCGATTCATCATATCTTCACAAAATTCTATACGCTTTTGATGATCTTCTGGAAAAATTGCTTGTGTAGCACTTATAGCAACGGTATTTATTCCTTTTCAGGATATTGTGAACTGTTCTGGGTTCAATATTCCCTTTTTCAGCAATTTTTGTACTATTGCACGGAACATTAGTTTCTGCTAAACTACACACTGCAATTTCTTGGAGTTCGCGCTCTTCGTTTAAGGTACGACCAGAATGCTCACCATCATTAACATCAATGCTACTGCATTTTCTACAATTATTCCACATCTTTCAAATTTACAAACAGTAAATCATGGGCAAAAATAATAAAACCGTAAAAATTGAAAATACAGAAACCTTATATTACTGGATTGTAACGGTTTTTTAGTTGAATATTAAAAAATGTGGCTTCGGGGAGACCAATAAACTGTGCCAAAACGTCCTATTAATCTATCTCGATAATGTTCGTTTAACCATTCCCGCTGTTATAGGCAGGGCAAGTATCCATTTGAAGTCAGGAATTAATTCTATTATTTAAAGAAACAGCATGGAATTCACATGTATGGTCATTATGACAATTAAATATGCTCTGGTAAAGATTGACTTTGAATAAGGATGAAATGATAAGGGTGAAAGTCATTCCTTCTAAGACTTCTGTGAATTGACGTATATGAAATTTTTCAAAGTCATATTGCACGATGTGCGTACTTTTCCTTTTGAGTTTCTTCAAAAAGGTTTTTTTTAACTCTCCCTGTTTCTCCTATAATCCGAAATATTATTACAAACATGTTTTTGTTTAGAATTCGTCTTTCAAGATAGATAAATGCCAAGGCGGCTCTGAAAAACCACATTGACTCAACTTTCAAAGTCATAACTAGGTATAGGATTTGTATGCACTTAAAAACGTTAAAATATGCATGCACATATGCACTTTCAAATAGCAGATATATGCACTAAATGACTTAGATATGCACTTATAATTTTACAATCGCAATTGTTAGATAAACGCATTTTTTTGTCTAATGTTTATTAAAAATACATATTTGAACAAAATTCTTAAATCTAATTATTAATTAAATTATAATTAATTATACTAATTTTAGATTAAATATAAATTTAAATATTGCAATTAACAATAACATAGGTTTTCAAATTTTCAAAAGTGAATCTGCTATTGTCTGCAAAGATCGCCTTGTATTTTGAAAAACTGCGCTCTACGTCACATGACGTAACTGGCGCATACTTAAAATTATTTAATTCCGTGAAAGTATAATGCTGTAATTCAGTAACAATATTACTGTTACTGTTACCGGATAATGTATTATTTATATTTTTTATTAAACCAAAACCAGGATTTTTATCTAATACAAATTTAAATTTCTGTTTTATTGTCGAGGCTTTTGTACCCTTTATCTTATTTAAGGAGGTACCTAATTCTTGTATATTTAAAATAGATTCATGTATTGAATTTCCTTGACCTTCTAATTTTTTAATTACTTTACCCAAACAAACAAAATTACATAAAATAAACAGTAACTCTTCTCGTACCTTAAGATTAAACGCCTCTTATGCACTTTGTATGCATAATGCATCGTCTTTGTTTAATTTATTCACAAATGTTTTTATCACATCAAAATTAACTGCATAATATTTGTGCAGAAAGCCACGTACATCTTGTAAGTATAGGTTCTGGGGAAAGTGGCAGGTCTGGTGATTTCCTTAAATATTTGTACGATTAGGAGCTTACAAACAATTTTTTACATTCGCGATTATATTATTTATACTTGGATATATTTCCTTACTTTTTCTACCACGCGATGCATCCCATGTGCAAGACAAGTTAAGTGAATCATTTTTTCATATAAAACCTGTAATCCTACAGCAGCTTTGACCATGTAGTGCCGCATCAGTCACGAACAGAAGTACTTTATTGTACTGTATTCCTTCACAAAACAGACATGGAGTCATTAAATAATTTCGCGACCGAGGAATGATTGGTGCTCTCAAAAGTGTCCATATTTAAAGAATTAGGTTTGTTGCAATTTAAATGCCAATTATAACGTTTTCAATATCTGAAAATAAACGGTTTTTGATATTTTATCGATTTGTATTTAACGGACTGAACGATAAAGTCAATATTTAAGAATAAATTTAAATTCTTTGAAACTGATTTGAAATAGGTACAAAAATTAAGATCCAAACATCTTTATACTAATGTTGATTTAATATTTCAATTTTATTAAATAAAGTTTAGAGACAAGTTTGTATAAAATAAGCTGTTATACAATATAAGGCACATTTAAGTTTACTGGTAAAATTAACTAAGAAATTGTATTACGGATCTAAAACTATTCTAGCATTTAAGAAATTACCTAAATTTTAAAAATGATTTTTACAACTGAAAGCATTAAGAAACGTGTGATAAAACACATTCAGATTTTTTACTAAGAAATGTATTAAATCCAAAATAGACGAAAGCTGAAATATGCACTAATTCTGTGAAAACGTTGAAATATGCATTTATTATAAACCAAATATGCATTTATATACTTTCAAATTCACATATTGGTCAATGTGTTCAAACATCTAAAAATTTAACTCTGCATATACCGTAACATAAGCTATGCAATGCATACAAATTATGCCTAGTCATAACATTACTTTAGTGATCTTAATGATTAATTAAGTATCTAAATTGAAGATTGACGGATTTTCACAAATAACGAGATTCGAGATATTTTATTTGTGTATGGTGTTTCAATGGAAATTTATCGATAAAAGACTCATTCAAACAGGAAACTGATCAAGACATCGTCGTCTAAATGCCGATCAGTACGCGCAGGTAGCAATACAAATTGAACATTTCGCTACGTCAGTTCGACAGTCTTAGAACAAACAACTTCGCCCTTATCATTTCCTTGTTCAAAGCTTTCTTCCGATAAAGCTTTCCTGTGGTATATTACGAACTAACTGAGATTCCCAATTTCACAAGCATGTAATAGTGCACGTGAATCTCAATGATAGGCCTCAATAATCAATCCAGATTCAAAGTTAACGTATGGGTGGGTATAATTGGAAATTACGTTGTTTGACCAATTATAACTAGAAAATACATTAAACGCAGAGAGATTACTTGATGTTTTTCAGAGCCAACTGCACGATATATTAGAAGAGGTTCCCTTAAATTTTACTGGCTGCAAATGTATGGTTGCCCTGGTCATAACAGCAGGGAGAATCGGCCTAACAAACATAATGATGATAGATGGGTAGAATGTTGTAGTACAGTTAGGTGGCCTCCTCGAAGTCCTAATTTGTATTGGTGAGGTAGATTGAAATCCTTGGTATATGAAGTACCAATTGAAACTCGAGAACAGCTTCAAAAAGATTTTTTGTTGTTGCAGCTTCAAAAAATGGAAATGATTTCGTTTTTAATTAAAAATCCGTCAAAGGAGGTTACATCTAAATTATTAGGTTACTGTAAATATGTTACTAAGTTAGAAATAATATTTTTAACAATTTTGTTACTTTAATTTAAAAAAGCAGCCTTAAAGTCTAGTAATATAAGGTCTGTGAATTTCGAATTTACGGTTTTATAATTTTCAAATATGCAAATAATTCGTTACAGAATAAGAAGATACCACTAATTTTTCTCACTTCACAATTATTATATTGAACTTTTTACGGCAGCTGGTGTAGAAGATTTTTTTAACACCAATAAATACTTGTTTTGTAGCAAATTTAACGCTCTTTCCGATGGTATGACTAAATTTGCTGTGGCTCTAAGAATAAAAGATATACCTTTATTTTTATCGAAAAAAGCAGATAATTTTTTGAAATCAAGAAATGTTAAATAAAGAATAACTATCAACTTTCCAAAAAAATCTTATAATAATTTTTTGTTGCAAATTAATTGTGTGATAACCCCCTGAGGTTTGACCATCAGCATGCATCCGTTACACCCTGTATATTATATATATATATATATATATATATATATATATATATATATATATGTTTCTATTTAGATTTCCACAAGTATTCATGTTTAAATAAGACAATTTTTCTTCAAAACTTGTGTAAATAAACGTAAAAATTAATTCAACGTTTCGAACGTCCTTTGTTCTTCTTGACAAAGGAACAAGTGACTTAATTTTACGTTTATTACAAGTTTTAAGAAAAAATTTCATTTAAATATATATATATATATATATATATATATATATATATCAAATCAGGCCGCTGTCCTTCCAGGCCGAATTTAGCTAATGTATGGTTTGGAGTCATTGATAATATCTTGTGTGGTCCATTTTCCTTCCCCCCCGGGTAAATTCACAAGTATTTTTGAATTTTCTTGAAAATGATTTGCCCATTTGTTTGGAAGATGTACCGCTAGCTTTAAGGCACGAAGCTTGGCTACAAATGAATGGTGCACCAGCACATTTTGGAAGAAACGTACGCGAATGGTGCGATATAAATTTTCCGCAAAAGTGGATAGGACGGTTAGGAAGAGATGTGGACCATGTACCAGCAATAGGGCCAGCGGCCTAGGTCTCCGATTTGACCGTTCTCGACTTTTTGTGTGGGGTATCTTAAAGACGTAGTGTATGCTACTCCAGTTGATACAGAAGAGCAGCTACATGCGAGGATCGAGGAAGCATGTGAGACCCTGCGCAATAGACCACATCATATATTCGATGCTGTAAACTCAACATATCGTCGTTGCCAAATGTGCATTAATTCAAATGGATTTCATTTTGAACAAAATTTATAAAATTTTAAATAATATGTATGTACATATTTATTGTAGTTAATTAAATAATTGGTGTTTGTAATTTCGTTTATTAAAGTTAAAAAATCTCGAAAATCGTGCACTTTACGAAAAAAAATCAATAAACACAATTTTTTCAAAATTAAATAAGAAATCTAAATCTGCAATCAAAATACACAAGGGGCGTACCACTAAAAAATTTGTGGGGGATTAAGGTACCGACACCCCCAAAAATGGACCACCCTGTAGAATTTAAAAAAATTTTAAATACTCAAATTAATGCTTCTTAATAAGGTAATAACTTTACCAAATTTCAAATCAGTATCTGAAAAACTGTGGAAGCTATTAAAACAAATCGAAAAATTTTACAAAACTTTGACACCCTGTATCTTGGAAACGAAGGATTTTTGGATATATGTTTATATCGAAAACTTATATTATTTTTTAAAGTAGAATACGCCCTCGAAGTTATGAGCATAAAATTCGGACCACTATATATATATATATATATATATATATATATATATATATATATATATATATATATATATATATATATAAGGGCTGTTCACGTTGAGACGTTTCTGGCAAACCAGACAACGGATCAACCTGAAAATTTCACAATATGCATAAATTAATATGATCTACACGCCTAAAATATTTTAGATGATGCGGCGTTCGCTTCTACTATAAAGTAGCGACTACTTTAATTTTTCAAATGGAGCACCCTGTATATAATATCATATTATGATTTCCTATTACTTTGTCAACAACTTCATGTACTATTTTCACTATACCTATTTATTACCGTTTAAGAATATAATTATTAATTTCAGATTTGTTTTAAAAACAATTTTGTAAACTTTTAATTAAACGCTAAGATTAATACTTGAACTCTTGTCACTAAGATTTATTCAAATTACAGAAATTGAAATAAGGTAACTGATTTACCATGAGGATCAATATCAATCAAGGTAACTAATTTAATTTTAATCTGGACATTGTTGACTCAGGGTCTATTGATGTAGAAGGTGCAGAATACTTTGTTCAGCATGAAAAAGTGTTTGAAATGTCAATTTTGATTCAAATGGAATCAACCTGTAATGATATTCTTCACATTTGTGGCATTATAAGTGTCATCTCAATTATTGAGGGCGATTTGGTCTTCTTTCAATTTCAACGTTAATAATTGCTTGTAAGGTATATTCGATTCGAACCGGATATTGTCGAGATAATTTTGTCCTGTATCTAAACATGAAACTAAAGACGATGGTTTCTGTTTATTCATCACTTGATGTTCATGTCGAGCATATAACATTCTGTTAGTTTGTACTACGTAATACAATTTCTTTCGACATGTTGCACAGTTCTCATACATCTAGTCAATTGAATTTTGTCTTTGGGGTTTTAAAAGTTACAAAGTTGAATGTGGTTTGAATACCGGTCTGAAGTCGTTTTGAAATTTCTTGATTCTGTCTGTAATTCCTTTATATAAGGTAGAATAACAGGAATCTTTCGTTCATTAGTTTGAAAAGTAATTTCTTGAAGATTTCTTGGTAATTTATCAATATGTTCTTGATCTTGTATCCATTTTGCAACTAGTATTTTATTGCAAGTAGTCTCACTCCGTAGATATTTGGTCATGAAAGTATATCCACAACTTCAACGCTACGTAATTGACCAGGATGGTGATGAAATCGATCTACTAGTTTCGATAAACTGTTGTTGAATGGAACCTTTGTCCATTAAAGTCATTCGTTATTAGAGTCCTAAGTAGATGAATGATTTCAACTGCCATAAATTTGATGTTGTCGGATTTTTAATGCATGTCCTAGAAAATGATTCAAGTTTCTTCACGAGGCTGAAACAGATGTCGTCATACCATAACGTGACCAAATTTAGCATTTTATAATCAATGCATCCCTATAAATTCTACTGTGTCCAACATTTGAAAGAGACTGATTTGCCTCGTAGAGTGGAATTCTTTGAATGGTTACTTGTCAAGATTCAAGAGGATGAACATTTCCTTGACAATATCATATGGACAGATGTTTACAAAAAATGGAATTTTCAACAGACACAACAGTCATTATTGGGCGCCAGAAAATCCTGATGTCATTCACCAAGATGGCAATTTAATGTATTTTGTGCCATAAAGAATGAGTCAATTTTTTATATCGAGTTTTATGATGATAATTTGAATGCAACAAAATATGAAGATTTACTGAGAAATGGAATTCAAATGATTTTAAATAATAGGCCAGGAAGAGAACGTGTATAGTACCAAATGGATGGTGCTCCACCCCATAATTCTCGTTCAGTAGGCGAAGCTTTGACTGAAATCTTCGAAGACAGATGGATTGGTAATAATGGACCTTTTCGTTGGTCTCCTAGAACACCAGATGGCAATCCAATAGATTATTTTGTATGGGGTTTCATTAAAAATATGGTTTACTCCAACCCAGTAGCAACAATGGAAGATATGAAATCGAGAGTTAGAACTGCTTTCAATAGTTTAACTCCAGACTTAATCAGACGCGCTACACATGAAAATCTTTTGAAGAGATTACATGTTTGTTTAAGTAGAGGTGGAGATGTGTTCGAACATATTCTGAAATACACTGATAATTGAATTAACTTACTAATTCATGAAATTATTTTCAGTTCGTGTGTCAGCGTTAATAAAACTATTGTTTGAAGAGAAGTTTCATTTGATGGTTGAAGAGTATTTTAATAATTATTTATTCATACAAGGAAACCACGTCAGTTTCTGTTTGAAACACTTTATTTCGAAAACGGTTCAAAATCGAAATAGCATTATCTGATTAAAGTCAATCTAAAATTGGATGTAGAGCTCAAAAATGTGTAAATATACAGGGTGTTCCATTTGAAAAATTGACTTTCACTCCTTTTTTTATGTGAACAACGTATCTGCATTTTTAAAGACAATGAGACAAATAAAAATATGACTCGAAGTGAAGATCCTCATGGTATCACTCCACCCCATTTGGAATTTGATCGTCTTAGTACCAGAGAGTTCAAGATTATCAGTGTTTATAAAAGTCCATGTTTTGTAAAAAAAAAATCGAAATTAATTTATATCTCTTAAATGGCAATAGATAGGTATAGGGAAATAGTACATGAAGTTGTTGACAAAGTAATAGGAAATCATAATATGATATTATATACAGGGTGTTCCATTTGAAAAATCAAAGTAGTCGCTACTTTATAGTAGAAGCGGCAACGCCGCATCATCTAAAATATTTTAGGCGTGTAGATCATATTAATTTATGCATAGTCAAATTTTCAGGTTGATCCGTTGTCTGGTTTGCCAGAAACGTCTAATTAACGCTCATCGTGAAAAGTCCCATATTTCCTTTATTTAAAGAGATACAAAAAAAATTAAATACAAAAGTTGTAAGATATGTTCTGGTGCATATTCCAAAAATATTTTTAAATATACAGGGTAGATCATAAAAGCTTAGAGGTAATTTTAATTTTTTTTTAAAATAGAAAACTCTATATATTATTACATATTTAGATTTTACATACAATTTTAGACACATTTTATGTATAATGTCCTATGCCTAAGTCTAACCGTTTTTGGTAAATTTCTAATTTTTTGTCAAAAATGACGTTTGCAGGCCAAAACATAGGTGGAAATCTTTTCTAAACGAAGCCTCTATCAATTAGTTATGGTTGGTTTCCTTGGAAATGGGGACCTACTTTAATGGGCTGTATTGATATTTTTGTAATACATTCATACAGGGTGATCAAAAACGATAAAAAGTAGATTCAAAAAAACCTATAAAGTCATTTTTTTTTAAATGGAAACCCCCTATTTTTTTTATTCTATTTTATTTAGCATTCAAATAAGGGTAACGGTGTAGAAGAGTGTATATTCCAAAAAATTGTAGTTTTTGAAATAATGACAATTTAACATTTTTTTATTGTAAAAAGGCTATACGGCTTTCAAGTTTTGTTATTAGTTGGCCGTGACGGCGGGGCGCGGCGAAACAAAAAATATCGAGCACTTCAGATCGAAATATTACAATTTATTGAACACCATATAAATAATTATTTTATTAAACGAACTTAAAGTAAAGACAATATTTATTTGATTCAACAAATTATGTCCTAATCCTAATCATAATCTTAACACCTCTAATGTAACTAAACCTGTAACTAATTATACAGATAAAAGTACTAGAAACACGTCAAATACGTACTACCTAATAAGGGCCCTCCCCTCCGAATCCAACATTCTGGATATCTAGCATATAAAAAAGTTATTATCGAACCTGTATGATGTACTGGGGCCCCATCATGAAGAAACCTCATTTCTTGTTGCATATCCTGTGGAACTTGACGCATCAAATTAGGTAGGTGAAATGGATGAAATCAAAATTGGGTCTCTTTACACTTCCGTTTCTGTGAAATGTGGCCTCATCGGTAAATAAAATCAAATGAACAAAATTTCTCTGTTGGTTTATTTTGTTTTGAGTCCATGGACAAAATTCCAGTCGTCTTTGATAATCTTCAGGAACCAACTCTTGAAGTAGTGGAATGTGATAGGGGTGCATTTTTTGAGACTTCAATATCCGCTGTACCGTACGTCGTTCAACACCAACCTGCTGAGAAATGGATCGTTGTCCAATATATGGATTTTCGGTAACTGTTAATAGTACATTTAATTGATTTTCCTCAGTCTGTGCAGGTTTTTCCCTAGTATTTTTTTCATATAACACATTGCCAGTTCTTTCAAAACGCTCCAAAAGCTTTTCAAATGCCCTTCTTTCAGGTTGCCGTCTCTCTGGAAACCGTTGTTGATACAGTCTTCTTGCTAAGAGCGTATTATTATCACTAGCTCCCAAAACAAAACTCATATCAACCATCTCGGCTTGCGAAAAATTCATTATGTACAATTTTAATTCAAGTTTTAAATCTATTTGCTATAAAATACACTAATGCATCACACAAATTATCAACTGACAATAAATAATGACGTTTCTGATGATCTCTACTATTTTTATATGCCACGCCTCGCCGTCACGGCCAACTAACAACAAAACTTGAAAGCCGTATAGCCTTTTTACAATAAAAAAATGTTAAATTGTCATTATTTCAAAAACTACAATTTGTTGGAATATACACTCTTATACAAAGTCACCCTTATTTTTAATCCTAAATAAGATAGAATTAAAAAAATAGGGGGTTTCCATTAAAAAAAAATGACTTTATAGGTTTTTTTTTTAATCTACTTTTTATTGTCCATTTTTTATCACCCTGTATGAATGTATTACAAAAATATCAATACCGCCCATTAGAGTAGGTCCCCATTTCCAAGGAAACCAACCATAACTAATTGATAAAGACTTCGTTTAGAAAAGATTTCCACCTATGTTTTGGCCTGCAAACGTCATTTTGACAAAAATTGAAATTTATCAAAACGGTTAGACTTAGGTATAGGACATTATACATAAAATGTGTCTAAAATTGTATGTAGAATCTAAATATGTAATAATATATAGGGTTTTCTATTTAAAAAAATTTAAAATTACTTCTAAGCTTTTAGATCTACCCTGTATAATTAAAATATTTTTGGAATATGCACCAGAACATATCTTACAACTTTTGTATTTAATTTTTTATATCTTTAATAAGGAGATATGGGACTTTGTCACAGTAATATTATATATATATATATATATATATATATATATATTTATATTATGGAGAATTTACACATATAGTAGAGTTTCGTTATTCGTTGTTACGTATATAGGAGTAGAAAACAATTTTAATTAGTCTAAAATTTATAAATTACTTCACATTCAAGAAATATATAGTACGTTTAGGTAGGAAATATTGGCCTGTAGTAAAGTGTGGATGAAAAAACTGAACAAAAATGTATACAAATTTAAATTTATACTGTTACGTTCAATGTTTAATGCAGTAAAACCACATTTCTAAAAGTAAAAAATAAAATCATACGCTTGAGCCAACCTATTTAAAATTTTAATATCCTTACAATTGCGTAGGGCTTTGTTGAGTTCTTTTATGTATATATTATGTAGTTACCTACGTAATTTAATTATTTATGATAAACCAAAACAATGCTAATTTATATTTAGGTAAATGGAAAGGTCATTATAGTGGTTATTGCGGTTTAAGTTATTTGATAAAAGTAAGTACATATTTATAAGCAGCTCCAGTTAGATGGAGCCTAGACAATTAGAAGACTGTTCGAGAGAAGCTGTACGAGGCATAACCAACAACCACTAATTAGTCATTGGTGTAACATTAGTGTGCGCCGAACTCTGACCGCCAGCCTGCATAGGTTATAAAGTCTTGTTTAATTGCTCGGGTTAACTAAATTGAACTTTTTATGTTACGTGCCAGTTGCTTGTAGTTATTTTATAAAATTGGTCCACATGAAAATTAACGTATCAAGAAAAAAAAAATAATTCACGAAAATAGAATTATGTACTTGTTAAATGATCATTTTTCTAAAGTGTTAAATGATCATTTTTGTAACGGCTTTCAAACGGCCAGCAGTGAGTGACTGGTCATTATTATACAGTATTATACATAGCGTATACAATCAAATACATATAATCGAATTATTTTATAGCTGTATCTCTTTTTTTATCGAGAATATCGAGATATAACAAGTGTTACAACTAAAATTACAGCAATACTCTTATTTATTATTTATACACTATAAAAGTACTACAGACTCGGTAATTATGCAATTAAATAAGTGCTTAAGTTTCGAACTATTTATTTAGATAGAAACAGAACACACTTTTAGTTTTTATCGAAACTAGTTTTTCACATTTTGACAATTAAATATCTGTTGATAACTATTGATGTACAGATACGTGTAGCTACTTAGCAGTTTAGCATACAAAAGTAGACTTGTCGAATTTTTCTCTGACTGTTAGCGGCACATTATTAGTGAATATTCAACTTTTTTTTCTTATTACGGTTTTTCTATAGGAGTTGAAAGAAATTACTTCCATGTTGATTATGCTACAAAGCATCGTGTAAAAAAAGCCAACTAAAAAATTTACACCTAAGTACGAGATGGTTATAGCGTTTATGTATTCATTTAAACTAGAACATTTTTTTATTTTTGGATCTGCCATTTTGAAAATTTCGATTTCTACACAATTTTTTTTTTGTATTTGTGGGCGGAGGTCTAGATAGACACGAAGAAACAAATGAATTCCACCTTTTAGTAAGGCATCTTTAACGTGTCAAACATCGTATTGCCACGGAATCTACAGTTTTA
This sequence comes from Vesta saturnalis, assembly GCA_036346205.1. Taxonomy (NCBI): domain Eukaryota; kingdom Metazoa; phylum Arthropoda; class Insecta; order Coleoptera; family Lampyridae; genus Vesta; species Vesta saturnalis. The sequence continues at coordinate 921,985 of JARFJB010001250.1, forward strand.
CTGTCTATCCGAGAAGAAGGAGTTTTTGGTTTTTCTCCGTTTTAGAAAAATGGATACCTCAGCCAAATTTGAACCCGCGTCGCTCGGGTGAAAGGCAAGCACTATAACAACTTCATCACCGAAGCAACTATGCACATATTTATTTGGTGGGAAAATTTCTGATGTGCAAAGACTAAATGTTATCATTTTATCTTTGAATCCAACATTTGAAATTTTTTATTGATCCACCCATTTCTTTAAATAAAAAAGTGGTCATACTGTTGGAATGAACAAAAACTAAATTTTATGAATTTACGCTATTGGGCGACCATTTCACCAACAGTTGATAAAACGACGATGACCACTTTGGCGAATACACCCGTTCAGATGAATCTGGGCATAGGAGCATTACCCGGACAATAACAAAAATGCCGAAACTCTTAAGCATCCAAAACGCTGACACCGATGACAATTTGGCTGAAGTAGTCCATTCTGTCGAATATTGGCTTAGGATCATTACGCCAACAATTTCATAGATCCAACACGCCGATATTAACCAAAACACTAACAATTATTAAAATAATGATTATTATATCACATGGAAATGCATGGAGTCAGGTTTGGTTGTCGATATTCAAAGCGAGATATCGTGTCGACATTCGGCAGATTCTTCAGACCAGTCCATTCAGTGTACTGAATGGAATTATGCTCACACTATCCTTAAATGTAATTTTTGTCAATGTATTTAAACCCAGAACAGAGGTATTATATACTCCCAATCCCAAATTTTTAACATAAAACCTTTTAACCACGGCCACGGGATTGCTAAGGAATAATATCAATAAAAGAAAGGTTAACTTAGGCGCTACTGATCAAGAATACAATACAATGATAAATATTTGAGATGAATAATCTCCTTCGTTCTTACAAATATAGTTTTGCTAAAACGCAGCAGCTTGCGAATTAGCTTGGCGTGGCGGTGAGAAAAGATCTTGCCTGGTAGAACATTTTGTAGAAGAGACTGATAACGCCGGTCATTTTTGCGACTCCTAGAATATGACCCCATGTTTCAAAGACACCTTAAGAAGGGTCTCATTGTTTGAGTGTCAGGAAATGACCAACCACAAATATAAAATGCCCATCACTCTGCCCAGTTACGTATAGTTTTTGTTCAATTTTATACGTTTGTAGTTATAACTATTTAATTTTCAGATTATTGAATAAACTTATTTCCAATAAAAGAGATCGCATTACAACTAATAGGCTGTAACCGGAGGAAAATTCAATGGGTAGGTCTTGGTATAAAAACTTCCTTGCACGACAAAAGGAAATACGTAAATGGAGTAGACTGAGTGCAGAAAACGCGGGTTTGAACACGTCACGCAGTAAGATTGCAAACTATGATCCTCATTTACCAAAGACTGGCGTTGGGGAGCAGATCATTAAACTTACACGATATTCATCGGCATCGTCGATAAATCTTATTTACGAAAGGCCCTGAACACGACTAAGTTTGATTTCAGAGTTAAGATCGACTTAATCGTCATCCTCCTCATCTACCGCAATGGTAGATGCGGTACTGCAGTTAATCACGTGCACAAAGGTACCGATTTTCTAAATAGGAGGTGGCTCCTTCTAAGATAACCGTTAGTTTAGCCTGTTTGGAAATCATGTGGGCGTGTGGTTGAGGTAGGAACACAATAGAAATTTAAAACGGGGAACGACTTGGGTTGATTTTGTATAACCCTCAAACTAAGAAAAGGACGAAGGCACAATTATAACGATGTTCACAGTTAAAATGAAGGAACAAACGCTGGCCTGAATCTTTATTTTATACAGCCCTCGGCTCCAATATGTATAAAAGATCAATTTCCCCCAGGATAATATTACAACAAAATAACTATCAGTAACCATAAGACATTTACAGTAATAATGAATCCAATACAGTAATAATAAACCTCTTCCAGTAATATAGGTTATTACAGTACTAATAAATCATTTATGATAAGATGAAATCAAACGCAGTAATAGTAAACCACTTATTTTTTTAGTGCTTTAAACAAAGTATACTAAATCCAGAAAAAAGATTTTAATAATCAAAATGAATTAACTCAAGTAGCACTATCATGTACGAGTAGTTTGGAAATGCGATTGTACGAGACGTACTGTTTGACAGTTTGGGTGTTTACGCAAATAAACTAGGCAGTGTACTATAGAAATATAAAACAGCCCCAAATAGATATATAACTCATATAATATTGACCCATTTAATTATTCCATTCGAACGAAACTTAAATTAGTAATAATCAAAATGATCTCCAGATATATACATTAACAGTGAAGTAAATACCAAGCTATTATCAGCTTTTGATCGTATTCTTGTATAAAGCAATAAGCATAAAACATCAAAGATACAAATAAACTAACGTACACTAAAAGTATAGTTTGGATCATCCTGTATAAATATATTAATTTACTGAAGCGATAGTTCTAATGTAATTCTTCTAGTAAAATTGGTTTAGACTGGGATAATACCTTTAGTGAGTGCGAGTGACATGGAAAATGTCATATGAATTCCAGCACCTAGAGTAAGTAGCGTAAAATGTTTGCAGCTTGTACTATACTGAATAATGTTAGTAATATTGTGAACACTTCACAAGTAAAAATTATAGGTGCGTACAGTTGCTGCATTATACAATAAACCATGTTAGTGGTCGTTACTTATCTTAGTGGTCGTTACTTCCCAAAAGTCTTCCGTGATTTGAGTTCCTGCATATTAGGTAGAGATGGAGCTAGAACGATGAGATCCCCTTTTGCTGCGTTTAGTGCAGAGTCGTATCGTATGTATACCGTTTCTCGCTTCGGTGTACTGAAGAAGTGTACGACTAGTATGTCCATAAATTAGGTTTCGGAAGGTGGTTAAGTACAAATGAAGAAGTGAACACAAACGTACCACAAGAAAAAACCTAAATAAATCAAAGTCTTAGTTATGGAAGTTTGAAATAATAACAATAACATAAAGAGTGTGAAAAATGCCGTAGGGGCAAGGCTCTTGTTTGGGGCGCTGCCGCACACACGAAGATTTGTTGGTTTGGTGGTAGTGAACTATTTACGCCACATTTCGGGAGGCTTAGTGAAGTGTTCGTTGGAAGTCTTTTCGTTCCCTTAATTTGGTGGATAATATAGTGGCTTTATTCCTCCCGAAATAGTTCACCGTTATCGTGTCGCGCAACGACAGTTTATCGTATAAATATTAGTGTAACGTACAACCAACAGTAATATCAATCTAAACGCAACTTGAAAGAAAAGCATTCACGAGCGGTCCTCTTCATGGGTTTTCACCAGATGTCTGTATAACAAAGGGACTGAACCAAGTTAAGGTAAATGTTTCTGTGCATTTTTTTCTGTGGTTGTCAAAGTTTAATAAATTATTGTGTGTATTTTATTATTTTTTCTTTTATGTACAAACGGTTGAATACGCTGTCATTTGAGATTAGCTTCTGGTATTTTATCGTTTAAATTTTAATAGACGCGTATTCATCCGTGTGGTAGTCCAAATTTATTTGACTGCTTTATTTTTTATTTTTTTTATTTTTTATACTGGCGAATTTATATCGAAATTGTATGTGTGACGAAGGCGTTAGGAAGAGAACGCAAATTATTTGTTAAAACCATTTGTTATTTTGGCATATGAATCAGATTTACAATAAATTTTAGTAAAGGCCAACTCTGAAACTAGCTAGTATCACCGCCTTTGAAGTATACTAGGTTATTTTAATTTCAATTGAATGGTTTGATTAATGTAACAATTGTATCGACATCTGGATGGCTGTTTTTATTATTATTTATAATACATATCTTTAGGTTAATGTGCTTATTGTTTTTTTTTTTAATGAAAACCCATTTATTATGCAGCACCTCATTTAGGCGCATTTTAAGTGTTTGTTTTTTTATGAGATTGAGTCATTGAATTAACGTCATTATTCTTGTGTTTATTCGAAGTAGAGTAATTCCGTTCGAAAGATATCATTGGTTATTAAATTATAACGTAACTTTTAAAGGTTGGTTATTTTCTTGATTTCCAGTATATTTTATAGCGGATTGACTAATTTAATTTCAAGTGGTTGATAAAATTGAAGTTGAAGATAAGTTTTAATAGACATACCGTAATTAGATTATTTGTTATGGCGAAGCTGTACATTTTCCCGAATTTAAGAATTACACTTTGATTTTGTTGTTTAATTTTAGCATTTTATAAATTTTCAATCGCGTTTAGTTTTGTTGTGCCGTTTTTTTTTCGTTCTGAAATTGAATAATTAATTAACGTTTGATCAGTTATTTTTGGATATTTGAGCCAACGATATTTAATATTTAATGAGTTTTAGTTTTATTTTCGCAATCTTGCGGCTTTCATATGTAGCTTAAGATTTTGTTGAAGTTTAGGTTAACTTGGCGTGAACTGGCAGCATTAAGCGAGACCCCGCATAGACCACTGAGCTATGCCGTGCGCACAATTGCCTTGACGGGCTTGATACTCTAATGAGTATTTGACCTGTAACAGTAAGTTTTTAATTGGATCTCTATTTCAACGAACAATTTTTTATAGTAGTATCCCGAGACAATGTTAAATTGCCGAAGTTTTTGTTTAAATAATAAAAAAAAGTTATGGGGCAATAGGGTGTGTGACAGTCTTAACGTGTAAAGCTAAAATATGTTTCAAATGAACACGTATGCATTATAATAATGTCTAAATAATATTTTTATGACACATTTATTTATTCACAATAAACAAGTCATAAAAGATTTAATTATTTTAAACGTTTCGCACGTGACCTTAAACGGCGCCGCCATTGGTCGTGACGTAAATTTTCATAAATCCAACATGGCTATATAAAGAAAACCAGGGAAGTGATTGAGTTTTTAGTAACAGTAACACATTGCCTCAAGTAGATGCTATGATGGTAGGGCAGTATTTTAGTTGCAACTCGGATTTTACATCCACAGAATTCAGAAATGTGAAAACAACAATGTAAGTATTTTAAAATGTATACCTAATATACTTATTATGCTATTTTTTTTAACTTATGTAGTCAAATTGTACAATATAAATAAACAAAATATCAACAATGTACATAACCTGTCTCTCATTTCCATTTACACATTTTAATAAAATTTTTTTTCAAAGAGCCGGAAGACAATCTTATGGAGACGAAGCAATAGGTTATGTCCAATTACGAAAGGAAGGAAGTGTGTGCACCATTAAATGCAAAATTTGCCCTGAGCATAAGGTTCGATCCAAGGCATATAATATCACAATGGTTGTTGACGAAAAGGAAAGTGTAGTACAAAGTGTGCAGTGTCATGATTGTGCTGCATCAGAAGGTGGCTGTAAGCATGCTGTTGCTTTTCTGATGTGGGTGCACCGTAGGAGTGAGGAATAACAACAAAAGACCTTTCAAGAAATATTGGGCGTACAAAACTGCAAATGCTCCTTCTAACGAAAATTTCTTGGAAGATTTTTAATTGATGCCAAGAAAAGAAACTGGACTGTCAAATATTAAAACATCAGTCTGATTATGAAATAATGGATGTTTGGAAAATATCGTTACACGTTTTAATTTTAAAATATGTTAACACATGCGGTTCTGATAGCAACATGTTTCTCACCATAATGTCAAGCCTGTTTACATCATCAGTGTGTGCTACAATAGAAAAGGAAACGAGGGGCCAACAAAAAAATGCCATTTGGTATGAGTTACGATATGGACGAATAACTGCCTCTAAGGCATATGAAGTCAGTCGATGCAAAACTCCAGAAGGTACTTTAGTTGCTGTTGTTATGGGTGCAAAGATTCCCGACACTGCAGCAATGAAAAGAGGCAGAGAGCTTGAAAGTGCTGTGAGGAGTGTAGTTGAGAAAAAACTTAAGAAAATAATTAAATCTACTGGCCTGTACATTTCAAGAGAATATTCAATTCTTGCTGCTTCTCCAGATGGTGTTGTAGAAGATTTTGTTATTGAAATAAAATGTCCAAGTAGTATAAATACTTTTAGTAGCTATATTAAGAATGGTAGTATTACAAAAAATTTTTTTACTCAAGTACAAGTGCAGATGTTTGTAACCAAATTTAAAAAATGCTGTTTCTGTGTAGCAGATCCTAATTTTGAAATAAATAAGTCTGTTAGCATATTTTGGATAGATTATGATCATGTGTATGTAATGGGTTTGGTAACTGTTTCGATCAATTTTGGAAAAATTATATTTTTCCCATGTTACATAAAAGTTCTTTGGTTTGAGTATTATATATAGTTGTCTCTTTATTGATCCTTTAATTAAAAAAAACCTGATTCTAGATTTAAATAGAAAGAACATTGCATTTTCCATTTATTCAGAAAATAATAAGTCACCGATAAGATAACTAAAATATTCATAATGTGAAATACGTGCTTTCACTGTAAATACATTACAATCCAAATATTTTACTTTTGTTTGAATATATTAGCTAAAAGATTTTATTATTTAATGAGAGGTCCTTGTAAATTAACTAAAGCACATGCTATTAGGACTGTCTCATCTAATAAATCAATTAAGTTGAGATTAATCACTGAATATCCTTTCAGCATGGAAAACTCACGAAGTCTTCTTATTAATCGCTCTACATGAATTCGCAGGCTTGCAATTTTTTGTTTTGAAATCTTCTTGCTTGGATAATTTTTCCCTGATGCTACACTGGGTGGTCGCACTAACATGAGTCCCTTTTCTAGCATCAACTGCCCCAAATGTTTAAATCCTCGGTCTGCTAATATAGATGTAGATGTAGGAAGCATATCCAAAAATCCACAGGTCTCGACCAATAATACATCGCTAATTCTTCCTCCAAAACCTGGTGAAATGTAATTAACCAGTCCATCAGGAGTACAAGATATTAAGTACTTTATAGTATTCCTTTTCTTGTATTCAGATCAAGTTAATGCTTGGTGCAAAGTGTTAGACGGCTTTTGAATCTCAATTTCAAGCAATCAATAATACAGCTTACCCTGCTATAGTTCGCTCGAAATGCAAGTGGTAAATTTTTTAACAGCCTCTAGATTTAATGGTTCAATGAAAGGTTTCAGAAGTTTTGCAATCACAGGTATGTTTTTAATAAATATTTTGTTTGCATACGACCTTGAAATCCCAAAATTGTCTCCCAGCTCTACAAGTTGTATTCAGCCGAATTTTTTAAACACAACATAATATGTTCTTCAGTTACATTGGAGTGTCGGCTGAGAATTGGAATTAAATAATAACATTCCTTAGGTATTCCTACATAGAATCGAGGATTCTTTTGATCATTTCTAGAGTACATTTCAAATGCTGCTTTGCAAAATGTTTTTCTTTTGATAGCATTAAATCGTTGCTGTTACTGCTTTCTGAAGTGATACTTGATTAGCATTGTGACAGAGCATAAGAAGAGTCACTATCAGAAACACTTGAAGTATGGTTGCGCTTTACATTTTCACAGCAGCTTTTAAAGGTGGCCTTCCTTGAAAGAACACACATTTAAATGGAGATGTAGAAGCTGTTACTGTTTGAATTTGGATAGGATAAGCCCAGAGATCGAAGTTTTACTTCACACTGTGTACTTTTATTGCGGAAGTGTGGCTGAATATTTACTTGCAATGATTTATGGTGCATATTACTTGTTTCCTCTGTAGCTACTACCTCTAATCCTTCTAGCACATCTCTTTCCTCCATTTGTATGTCACAAAGTTTCTGGTCTGAAATAATACTTATATAATAAATAATCTATATAAGATGTTCTTATTTTTAATTATAGTATTTAATTAAACCAAAATAGATTACCTGCTTGTACATGTTTTATCATCATAACTTATTCTGCATCGGCAATGAGTGCTCTCCTCTGCCGTTTTATAACAGCCGATCGATTTGAAATCGACCCTGTTCTTTAGCACGATCAGGCTGACATTCAAACTTTGTAGGAACACAATTCTTTTTCATAACAATTTTTTGGCTCCTCCAAGCCTATGTTGCATATAATTTTGCATGTCTTTCGTTAACTGAAATGTTTAAACATGATGTATCATTATTTATATTAAATAAGAGAAATGTTTTGTAACATAACCTTAAAAACTAGTGTTTTTTATTATCAATAACTTAAAGAAACTAATTATAGACAAATAATTCTATATATACTTACATCAAAATGATCCTCACACATATATAAGGACGATTTAGAAGATAATTCTGTTACTTTTCTGCTTGAAAGTTGCAACCACTTTTTCTCACATCTTCTTGTTTAGGCACACTAATAAAAAGTTTATTCAGTATTTATGCCTGTATTTTTACAAAGGGTACTACACACCAATGATATGCTTTTTGCTCATTTCTCAACAAAATAATGTAGAGGTGAGTTTTTAACCAAGTATACTATACAAGCACGAGTTGTTTTACATTGGATTATGAAGTGTGACGTCACTCGGATCATTATCCTTCATGAAACGTTTTGGCGCTAATTATAATATTTGAATGTGCATAATGTTTTTTATATAAAATAAGGAACTGTTACAAAAATAATCTTTAAAATAGTGAAAATAAAGTAGTTTCAATCGATTGCCATAAAAATTAAAAAGTGTCACACCTATTCGTCATACAAGAGGAAAATTTTACGGCGAAGAAAATATCAACATTAGTGCTAATAACTTTTTATGAGTACCGAAATATTGTAAATCACTCATTCAGTTACTTTGGTTAAATTGTTACTATTAAAATTGGCCAATTATGGTTGCTGTGTTTTCATTTATTCATTCAGGGAACTTATATTTTCTTGGCTCCAAACATTGTTATGTAAGTTGTTTTTGATTTGTCAGAATTTAAAAATTCTAAAATTTGACTTGTCTGTTTCCTAAAAAAATATTCGGCTATATTTTAAAATTAATTCATTTAAATTTTAAGTCATTTTTAAGTAAAAATATTAGTGATTTAGAATTTTATTTTATAATTGGGGGCACTGTCAATTTAAGTACTACGAGATGCTATACAAGATTATAAACACATTAATTCCCAATCACAAAGTCTGAACATTTTGATTAATTTATTACATCTTCACATAAGTAGTCTTTCACACTCGCATAAATTCATGTAAAATTATTATGCATTCGTCCTAATTACAAAGAGAAGGAATTAATTCGATGTACATATCTATGAAGGGACATGGAATTCCTATGGTGTTAGAATAACAGGTTGACCTAATGGATATATACGTTTCATTTAATTATATCAGATTCCTGCCATAAATTATTATGGCACGTGGTTTCTAATTTGCATTGCAAATGGAAACGTATTGAATAACCACATTGATTTCGGCTGGTTTAATTTTCGCTCTCTGACGCTTGTCTTCCGCTTACTGTCATTTGCGCTTACCCTTCTGCTTTTCTATTTTCATATCTAAACCCACTACATCTTTAACCTAAAGTTTCTAAAATTATAAACTCATTAAGTATACAATATACACGAGAAGGTAAACATTACATTAATTATATGTGAAAGGTATTGTGGTCTAACCTCAATCTTAAGATTTCAATAAGCAATAAACGTCTTTGATTGTCGGCAAACACGGATTAAATTGTATGCAAATGCATAAAGAGATTGAATGGTTATTAACATTTCACCTAGAATGTTGAAGTATATGTGAGATGTCTTTAGATATAAATGGTTTAGAGGTGTATTTTTCAGACATCTTTGTTAATTATTAAGAAGCACGATGGAAACTCAGATATAACTTCAGATTTATACAAACGTATGTTAACACATATGTTATCACATAAATGTAAATAGCCGTAATGATAGATTATTTTTTAATTAATGCTGCATTTGTATTAAGAGGTACATAGATTTAGGAAAGTATCAGCTGAACTGCGAATGCGTAAGCCTCAGCTTAGAATCTTTGTTTCAACGTTTTGTGTTATACATTGAGAAAAAAATGATTTCCTAACGACGAATAAGCGTTTTCTAATAGCTTAGTATTAAAGTTGGCTATGCTTGGCGGCCGAGTATTCGTTCACTTTATACGAATATACATATACAGGGTGATTTCACTTTATTACGCCTAACTTCAGCAGCGGATGCCTTATTGAAAAATAACTATAGTTTGCCATATAAACAATATTCTTTGAAGGCTTAGTTTTCGAGATACTGGGTCTTAAACTTTCCATAAAAATAACAATTTTTTTAAATATCTTCATAAAGGTTTATTAAAATAATTCAAAATTTTAGATGGTATTTCTAATAAGGGTCTTTCATAATTATAAGTTCATTTCGATAGATTATGTAAGCCAATGGCGGAGAAAAAGGGTTGTCATTAACTTTTTCCAAAAAAAAACTGACGTTTTTTCTCATTTAGAGAAAATTTTTGAATTGCGCGATCATTTTTAAGTAATTTGATATAAAGGGATTTTTTTTGATAAAATGTACCGATTTCGACTTATTTGCTTTTTTGTGCGAAGCTACATACGCATTTATTATTTTAAGTTTAGAAAATGAAATAATTTAAACTCAATTTTTTTCATTTTACCAAATTCAAATTTTCAATGTTTTCCAGGCAACCGAAAAAAATACATTTTGAGGAATTTCCTTCGTTAACTGGTTAATATTATTTAAAAACAATGAAATAATGCACAATTTATAACACCTGTTCAAACTGATATCCTTCAGCTTCAATGCACTTTTGACATCTCCTAATTAGATTATTAATTCTAACAACAATAATAACAACAACAATAACAATATTGTGACAATTTTTGAATTGCGCGATCATTTTTAAGTAATTTGGTATAAAAGTATTGTTTTGATAAAATGTATCAATTTCGAGTTATTCGCAATTTTGTGCGAAGCTCCATTTATGCATTTATTATTATTCTGTGATCGGGGTGGCTTTGTCCTAAAATGTCAGTGTCGAAATAGTTAATGTTATTGTAGAGCGCGAGTGAACTTTCATTTACTAAAACTTTTTTGATACTGATTAAACTATTTGATTTGTGTACAGGATGCCGCATCATTTTACTAATCGTGAATATGCAGACATTCATTTCATTTATGGCTTCTGTAACGGAAATTCAAGAAACGCAGTATGAGAATATGAACAGAGATTTTCAAATCGCAGAATTCCCGATAAAGGAGTGTATAAGACCTCATCAAAAATTCCCAGAATATGGATTTGGAAAGATTAATGATTGAGAAGTTCAACCAAATCCAGAAGATAATAGAGTTCTACGATTATTCGACAATAACAGAAAACTAAGTACACGCAGGGCTGCTCTTCAGCTTAATGTATCTCAAGCAATATAAATAAGGAGCGAATGTGATTAAAAAGTATTTAAGGCACTAAAACGAGATCACCGAAGGGATTTTCACGTACAAAAAGTGCAACATTTGTTACCAGGTGGCGCCGAAAAAAGAGTAAATTTTTGTAGGTGGTTATTGGAATCACATCAGCAAGATCGATTATTTTTGAATAGAATAATGAGGCAACCTTTACACGTACTGGTATAATTAATACACATAATCTACGCGTATGGACACATGAAAACCCCCATGAAATTCGTCCATCATCTTTTCATCATGAATTTAGATATAACGTATGGATGGGAGTTTTTCATAATTCCATTTGTGAACCATATTTTTTACACCCTAGGCTAAACGCTCTATCATTTCATCAATTTTTAAACAATGGTTTTCAAGACTTAACGGATAACTTGTTAGATAATATGCCATTAAATGTAATACACAATAATTGGATTCAAATGGATGGTGCTCCGCCGCATTGTGGAAGGCAAATCTGTGAGTGGTTTGATGAAAATTATAACGGAAGATGGATCGGTCGGTTGCTACCAAGATATGGTTTACAAATAAGATTACCTTGCGAAGGACCAATCAGGTGGCCACCCCGATCACCCGATTTAAATCCTTTGGATTATTTAAAAGAAGAAATTTATAGGACACCCGTGCAAACACGGGAAGATTTACAGTAGCAAATAGAAGAAATCTGTGAAATCCTAAGAGTAATGTCACGATAGAATCACATTAATAATCTAATTAGTAGGTTTCAAAAGTGCATTGAAGCTGAAGGATATCAGTTTGAACAGTAAATTGCGACTTTTTTATCAAAAAAATACCTTTCTACCAAATTACTTAAAAATGATCACGCAATTCAAAAATTTTCTCTAATTGAAAAAAAACGTCAGTGGCGTACAAGTTTTTTTTTGGAAAAAAGTATTGACAACCCTGTTTCTCCGCCACTCGCTTACATAATCTATCGATATAAACTATGAATTATGAAAGACCCTTATTAGAAATACCACCTAACATTTTGAATTATTTTAATAAACCTTTATGAAGATATTTAAAATAATTGTTATTTTTATGGAAATTTTAAGACCCTGTAGCTCGAAAACTAAGCCTTTAAAGAATATTGTTTATATGGCAAACTAAATTATTTTTCAATAAGTAATCCGCTGCTGAAGTTAGGCGTAATAAAGTGAAATCACTCTGTATATGTATATTCGTATAAAGTGAACGAATACTCGGCCGCCAAGCATAGCCAACTATAAAATTAAGCTGTTAGAAAACCCTTATTCGCCGTTAGGAAATCATTTTTTTCTCAATGTTCTCTTACGTTAACTTTTACAAATCAGTGATAGTTATTTGACTTATTCGTATGAATATTATCGGCTGCTAACACTTTTGAGGTAATATCACATCTAAATCAGATCAGCATTTTTGCAACAATTATAAAACGCGGGAACGTAACATCAGCTGATTTAAAATTCAGGATTTCTCTTTTAAGCTTCAGACTACAAAGCTTCATCATGGTTGATCTTAACAATTGATTATATTTGTGGTTTAACTTATAATCTAACAAGCGAATTTTTTTAGATATTTTGACTTCAGCATAAATATACAGGGTGCGGCATTAGTGCGCCGAAGCACGATATATCCGTTATTAAAGGAGATATCAAAAAAGTTATTAACAAAAACTATAGGCAACTTCAATGGGACACCGTATATATTATTTCAAATTTAGATTACTTCCCATGTAGGGTTTCATTACGTTATACAGGGTATTTCAAAAGTTATGGTCAATTGTACACGAAAATCATTCTCATTTCAACATCCTGTGTACCCTAGACAGAACAGCCTAACAATAATTTTTTTCAGGCATAACTTTTTGACATGGGTACAATGTTACGAGAAAGTGCTATTTGTTTATTATTGCACCAATTGAATATAGAGCGAGCCAAAACTCGAACAGATGATTTTGTCAATTTTTTCAAATGAATCACCCTATATTTTATTTAAAAAGTAAAAATACACTTTATGTTCATTCATTTTTATTAAGCACTCTGTAATAAAAGAATAATAATTGGGTGTTGAGATGTTGTTAATAATTCCACCCTTAATATTACTTATGCTCCTAATAATAAATAGAAGATTTTGTCCCTTCAGCTCAGTGGATGATTAAATGGGCCATGTTCTTAAAATTTGATTTGCTTAATTAGAAAATATGTGTGTGGTTAGATATATTCGCTTTACAAAAAAAAGTGTAACTTCAACCTGTAAATAAATGTTAAAATACCTCGGACGACAACTTATTTTATGTAAAACAAGTAAGCCGTAAATGTAATAAATGTAAAATTGAAAACAATAAGAAGCTTTATTATAAAAATCTTTAACTCAAGTTATAAAGTAGCAATTCTTAATACTAATGTTAGTAACTCTGAATTAACTTAAAAATACCTTATAAACTAATGATTAGAAATGAAATACCTGTAGTACTTCTAAATTTTGGTTGTCACTGGTATACTGTTACAGATAACAACATCCTGACGAAGCCACGCTTTCAAATTTGGTTGTGCAATTAATCTTGAAATGGAAATATAATAGAGTTTTGATATTCGTTTTGATATTCCTTTACAAACAGCCAAACTTGGTAGATTTAAATCGGTTAATGTACTTTATTTATAAATTTTCTGCATATCAACAAACTTCTGCTGAGTCATCCTCGTTAAATTGAAACGTAATAGTACAATGAAAGTACGTAAAAGGAAAATTTAACGTTATGAAGAATTAAAATAAAAGTAAAATAAAAGTGTCCAAAAAAGGGTAAATATATCAAACAATGAAAATAGGTTTAATTAGCTCTTACCGTAAAAATGTACGACACTTTTAATAAAAATATTCAAGAGCAAATGTGGACGTTTCTTGCTTTCATTATCGTAACAACGACTTCCAAAAAAAAAGATATCTGCGCACGAACTCAATGTGCAAAACGAAATGAGCGTACAACCTCCACTTTAAAATATATAAACGCATGCTTTTCAGCCACTAAGGTATGCAATTCACATGACACAAGAATGAACGAAGTTGCCTAAATTATTGCAAATTTCAATACAACATAAAAGGTTTGTTGCAACTCCCTATTGCTAAAATCGTTAATTTCTGAGATATTTTTAAATTAATTACAGAAAGAGATTTTTTTAAAACTAGGTGGTCTTTGAATGTTTGGCGTGGTATAGTTGGAGATCACGTAATTGGACCACATTATTTCGATGGAACAATGAATGGTCAGGTTTATTTGGACTTTTTAGAAAATCATTTACCATTACTGTTGGCAAACGTTCCTCTTAACATTCGTCAAAGAATGTAGTTGTTACACGATGGAGCTCCGATACATCACACTAGATTAATTCATAATCGTCTTAATACCCATTTTCCTGGATGATGGGTGGGAAAAATTGCCTTCTTCTAGTGGGATTATGTGAAAAGCCGTGTGTATCAAATACCTCCAACCACACAAGATGATATGAAGAATAGAATACGAGAAGCATTCCAGAGTATTAATGTAGAAATGTTAGTCGAGAATTTAAAGACCGACTGCAATCCTGTATTGATGTTTTCGGTGGACATTTTTTACATTTATTATGAAATTAATTAATTTTATAAGAATTTTGTCTTAATACCCGATGTTTTTTGAATTTTTTATAATAATTTGTCACTCTTTTATTTGTTCACGGCTAATAGAAATTTAAAAAAAATCTCTTTATGATCAAATTGAAAATATATCAGAAATTAACGATTTTAGCTATATGGAGTGCTTAATAAAAATGAAAGAACATAAAGTGTATTTTCACTTTTTAAAATAAAATACAGGGTGTTTCATTCGAAAAAATTGACAAAATCATGTGTTCGGGTTTTGGCTCGTTCTATATTCAATTGGTGCAATAATAAAGAAATAACACTTTCTCGTAACACTGTACCAATGTCAAAAAGTTATGCCTGGAAAAAATTATTGTTAGGTTGTTCTGTCTAGGGTATACAAGACGTTGAAATGAGAATGATTTTCGTGTACAATTCACCATAACTTTTGAAATACCCTGTATAACGTAATGAAACCTTACATTGGAAGTATGGGGGAGATGAGCTTAATCTAAATTTGAAATAATATTCAGCCTGGTAATATGTAACACCCTGTAAATACGAAAATAATTTTATAATGTGAAGTTTGAAGTTGCCTATAATTTTTGTAAACAACTTTTTTCGATGTCTCCTTTAATAACGGCTATATCGTACTTCGACGCACTAATGCCGCACCCTGTATATCTGGGTACTTACCTTTTACCACAATTTGTGTAACGTTATTTCACAGAGATTTTCCACAATAGTCGGAAAACTACTTCAGTACAGCTCCAGACAACTACTATTGGGAAAATTTTTTACAATTTCGGAACATATGAGGTTACATCTTCTACCTTCTGTTTTAAAAACAAGTCAATTAATAACCAAAATTCTTATGGTTAGGCAATCGTATTATTTTAAGTCCCATTTAAGGTTTTCTTTATACTGGGTGTCTAGGGCAACCTTGCAAATAGGGAGTTAACATTGGAAAATGATTTTTTTCCTGTTCCTCATTATATTTTATCGCAATGGAAAATAAAAACTGGAAGCAAGACTGGCTATAGGAAATATTGGTATTAGTGTATTTTGGTTTAATTACACGCAACATTGAATTGTTTGCCTAATTGAAGACGAAAAGTTGGTGAAGATTGTAGTTTGTCCGACATGATCCCGTTTCAGTGATACTGGCTGTTCAATCTTGTCACAGATGTTTACACTTGACTGGCAATATTACTTTAGATAAATCTCAACCTCATCGAAACGTTAATCTACTATCCATAAACGATTTCCACAATCATCTAATGTCTGAACTTATTCTTGCAAGTCACTCACAGTGAACTATCTGTGAGTTCATATTTTTTGGATAATTTGGTTGATCATTAATAATGTTTTGCTGTGATTAGAAACGTTGATAAGAGTCAAATCACTACAAGTTGATAATATGGCATATTGAGAATATTTCTATACAGCATCACAATTTTACTATTCAGAAAATGTCAAATCAACCTTAGTTAACTTGTTTATTCCTTAAGCATGTTTTATTCGTACCTAAGATTTAGAATCAGTAAGTAAGTAGACGAAAGAAAATTCCTCGAAATGAACTTAAATTATGATTTTAGAAATTTTTATGCCAAAGTTGTTCCTTGATGGTGTTGTTATAATAGAATGAAGAAAGAAATTTGGATTGACAACGAGCAATTCATTTTAAAAATGATTAATCCTTTGGTTTATCTAATACTTCATCATTCTCATTAGTTTCATTCATTGTAGTTCGACTGTGGACGAATACATTTATATGTAAAACTATATGTTGTTTTATTTGCAGGGACTTTTATGGAAATATTGTATATTTTTATATTACATTTGTAATATAAATATAAAAATATATATGTTGTGTTGGTTGTTTAAACTTTACGGTGAGAACCATCAACACCAAATAATTTACTCAGAAAAAAGAAATTTATTTTCCACCTGCTTACACAAGTACATTATTAACGTACAATTTGCGCAAGTTTCTCATTACATACACAGATGGCGTATTACAATTTTCCAGTGGCGTAACACTTCCCCCTCTTAAAAAGAGAATGCTTTACTGTTACAAATTTAACTTATAAATAGGCTTGGGGGTACGTTTGCTGCATCTTAAATTAGGGATAGACACAGAATGGTCTGACAGCTCGGTGTAATTTGGTTATATAACCATTTAGCATAACGTTACTGTAATTCCCTTCTTTTACGTCTAGGTGACTGCAGGATCCACTCTATACTACCTCGGTTGATTCTTAATTTTTATAATCTCTGGGCTTTTCAAGATTCTCGCCACATTTTGTAACTGGTTAATATGTCTCTGCCAAACTAATCCGTCATCTATCTTGATTTCATAATGCAACATTCCTAATTTTATAATAACTTCACCTAAATAATTTCGTACTGCAATCCTGTCCTCTACTTCAAATGATCTTTGTATTGTTTTTGGTAATATTAAAGAAAGAGTAGTTTTTATTGGATAAGCAAAAGTAAGCTCGGATGGAGACTTATTGGTAGCAGGATGTTTTGTGTTACGATACTGGTTTCGTCTAAATTATCTTGAATGTTATTTGTTTATAAACATTTGATTTTTAGTTTTACAGTTTGAACATACCTTTCAACTTGCCCATTTGTGGTGGCGTGATGTGGAGCAGACCTTTTGTGCGTAATTTTTTGACTCTTTAGAAATAATTCAAACTTTGGGTTTACAAACTGTACTTCATTATCAGTACATAAACAATTTGGAATCCCAAAACTAGAGAAAATTTTACACAAAGCTTCAATTGTATTATCAGTATTTATTTTATTTAAAGTATGAGCCTCCGGCTATTTTGAATATGTATCTACTAAAATATGAAAATATACGTTTATAATTGAACCGGAAAAGTCTACATGAACTCTGTCAAAAGATGAAGATGGTGTTTAATTTCAGGAGGATTAATTTTGTTTTCGGCACAGGTTGACAGTTGTGTACTACCGACGTAATGTCATCATCTATTCCTGGCCACCAACGTACACTGCGTCCTAATGATAACATACTTGCTATCCCAAAATGGGCACAATGTAAATCTGCCAAAATTCGTTTTCGCAATTTAATAGGTATCACAACCCTATTCCCTATTAGAATGTCCGGCTCTTCTATAGTGTTTTCAGTTTTCAATTCCATAGGTAATCTAGAGAATGCATTCTCATTTGCGTTTAATTTCAAACTTTTGCACCGTATTTCAAAGTTGAAGCTTTGTAGGAATATAGCACAGTGTTGCATTGTACTAGCGGACATTATTGGTAATCCTTTTTGTTGAGTGAACATTTTAACTAACAGCGCATGGTCCTTATATAAAACAAACTTTCGAGCAAACAAGAATTGATGGAAACACTTATTATTGCATACGCTTCCTTATCAATTTGAGCCCAATTTCGTTGTGAATTGGATAGTGATTGTGAAGTAAACTGAATTGGTTTCTCTGAGCCATTTGGCATATTCTATTTAAAGAGGCTTCACAAGCCTTTGAATAACTCCATTTTACCACTTTTCGCAATGACATTCTCTTGGCTCTAAGAGATAACTTAAATTTTCGAAAAATCTACCATAATAGTGTATGAGTCCCTGTAATTACCGAAGTTGTTGAATATTGTTTAATTGCAAAGCATTCACTACAGCGTTTACTTTTGATTTGTCTTTATGATTACCAAACTTATTGATTGGATAACCACAATATTCAATTTCATTTTTTAAGAATACATATGTATTTAAATTAACTTTAACACTGTAAATTAATAATCTTTTAAATAGGCGGTCAAGATGAATTTTATCGTTTGCGGCAGTTGGTCTGTAGTCATCAATGAACACAGCAATGCATGGTATTCTCGACAAAATATTTTCTATTTTTCTTTGAAATTTAGCAAGAGTGCAACTTAAACCGTACATTAATGGTGTGCATTTATAAAGACTATTACATAACAACATTCGAAGCAATCACAAGCAACATCATGAATTGATGTCTTTGAAAAAATTCAGTATTAGTTACTCTGACACACGAACACACGCACACGCGGATACACGGACACGCGGCCACATGGTCACGGCGGTCACACGGACACAAACACACAGACACATATACATATACTCACACACACACACACAGACACAGTCACAGGCACAGACAAAGTGACAAACACGGAGACAGTCACAGACACAGTAACAAACACAGACCCTATCACAGACACAGTAACAGACACAGTCACGGACACAGACACAGTCACAGACACAGGCACAGACACAGTCACAGACACAGTCACAGACACAGTCACATACACAGTCACATACACAGTCACAGACAGTCACAGTCACAGACACAGTCACAGACACAGTCACAGACACAGTCACAGACACAGTCACAGACACTATCACAGACACTGTCACAGACACAGTTACATACAGTCACAGACACAGTCACAAATACAGTCACAGACACAGTCACAGACACAGTCACAGACAGTCACAGACATAGTCACAGAGACAGTCAGAGACACAGTCACAGACACAAACACAGTCACAGCCACCGTCACGGACACAGTCACAGACACAGTCACACACACACACAATCACAGACATACTGACAGACACAATCACAGACACGGGCACAGACACAGTCACAGACACAGTCACAGACAGTCACAGACACAGTCACAGACACAGTCACAGACACAGTCACAGACACAGTCACAGACACAGTCACAGACACAGTCACAGACACAGTCACAGACACAGTCACAGACACAGTCACAGACACAGTCAGAGACACGGTCACAGACACGGTCACAGACACAGTCACAGACACAGTCACAGACACAGTGACAGACACAGTCACAGACACAGTCACAGACACAGTCACAGACACAGTCACAGACACAGTCACAGACACAGTCACAGACACAGTCACATACAAAGACACAGTAATATCCACAGACACAGTTATAGATACAGATACAGAAACACACATGCACGCAAGCGGGTGCATCACATTCATACACCCGCACACACATTTACAAAATGAGTAAGAACGAACACGCAACAGTTTTGGCATAACGATTCAAGTATTTCAAAGCACACTTGACATTACTAACAAGTTGCTAAGGTCAACCATTATGATTTGTATCAATTGTTTGGAGTTTTAGCAAATATAACACATATTTATAGTAGTTCTTTTTACAAATTTTAGTATCGTAAAATAAAAGGAAACGTTTACAGCTACAGTGTGCTTGTGGATCCGTGCGTGCGTGCGTGGGTGGGTGTGTGGATGCGTGTGTGGTTGTGCGTGTGGGTGTGTATGTGTGCGCGGCTGCGCGTGTGGGTGCGTGTGTGGATGTATGTTAGTATCCACGATAATTCCAGAACGATAAAACGTACGTACTTGAAATTTCGTAATTAAGCTTGATTTATTTTGTTTTGGAGCTGGTTAGATTTTGGGAGAAATATTGTGGCAGAAAGGGGGGAGGGTATTAACTGCAGTTTTTGCCTTTTATTAAGTATTTCTGAGACAGCTCCATATTCCAAATATGTAAAACTACAGACATATAGATATTAAAATTATAAAATTAATTGTGTTCTACGACATTTTTCATACAATAAGTGATTGGGCAGCAAAAAATGTTTACGGTGGAATTTAAGTTTTTGTTTTAATATCCGGATAGCAATCAGATTTACGAAAATGTGTAAACATACTTTTTAAGGTTAATTTAATTTTGCATAACCTTATTACATTCGCTAGGTACTTACGCTGCACAATTTTGTTAATTGCACAATCTGTCAAAAAGGATTGGCTTACTATTGTTTCTCTAATATTTCCTTAAATATACTATTTTTCTAAAGTGACTAAACTTCTGTAATTTAGTCATTCTTCTCATTCCCCTTGAATACCATTTTTCTAAAGTAAATGAATTTCTGTAGTAAATTGGTAAAATCGTTGATGGCCACTCATACGTTAGTATTCAACTTTATAATTTGGAGTCACTGGTTTACCGCTGTTGATATCCTGGTTTAAAGTTCTCTTGCACTCGCTCTTCCGGTTGTGTGTGGTGAAGAAAGACATTTTGCCCATTAGCCCATCGATTTAGGTCGGTTGTAAAATCATTTTTCTAATTATGCAGTGATTATCTACAAATAATTATTGCATACAATTTTGTCGGATTTATGGGAAATACGTGCTGCCATCAACATAATTGTGGTACGATAATTAATAATTTGGAAGAAAAACCTCCTATTGACTAAACAGGTTAGACATAACATATTATTTCTTGATTTGAAATCGCTAGAGGGGAGGGATCATATGCTAATTTGCTTTTCGAAACAGACATCAGCTGTTCTCCAACTCTTACTTGGTTAAATTTTACATGGCTTAAAGTTAGTATTAATATTATGCGATTAGCTACCTCGTTGAAGAGGTACGTTTTCCCTACTACGTTTTGCCTACTACATTTTGCAGACATTGTACCTGTTACGTTTTACCTATTACACACGATTAAGTTACCTATTACCTAGTTCGTAATACCTGGCGGTGTGTAACTGATAAATATTTTGTCTTTGAGTTGGATCTTGTAAACAACCTGGAACATATCACTTAGATATTTTGTATTATTTAGGCTTGATGCTTTATCTGTTGCATACCGGAACCAACTAATCCTATAAGATTGTATAGATATTTTGATTGATTTGATAAACATTTAAGTGTAGTTACATTCCCCCCAATCACGTTCTGATTAGAGCATACTTGGCGGCAAAACTACTAACAAAAAACTTAACAGATATTTATATCTTCAAATGTCGCTAATATATAGATTAACTCTCATATTAGTATAAGTTTTTAACATTTTATACACTTTATTTGGGAAATAATCTTATCGAATACACATCGAGACCGTCTTTTTGCAAGTAGAAGTTTTTCTCAAAATTGTTGCTAAAATCCCTCAACAAAACCCCCGCCTTTTGCTCCGGGTTTTCGTTAATAATCTTCGAGAACACAATTCCAGTAAAAAAATGGTCTAAGATATTGGGAAATACTTTCACCACATATACTTCGAATAATTTGCGACAATCTACCAAGTCTACATTATAACTACTGTCATATTCGAACTTCGGTACCTTTCACTTACAAGTCTGACACCTTTACCGCTGATTCACTGAGTAATACAATTTTTATTTTTTAGAATTTATGTATATATTAAACATTTTCGTGGTTAGGCAGTATTTATTGCGCATGTTGCGCCGTAACCTATTGCGCAGGTGTATTGCGCCTAAGCTCTCGGGCATTACAGCCAAACATCAACATTTTTGCTTTCATTATCTTTCCAAAACAAAACGTTTTCATGGTCTTACTCTAGGTATGTTACCCCCAATTATCACTTTATTAGTCGACAACTGAAGGATGACGAAGGAGAGAAGAGCAGCTAGCTGTAAAAAAAGATTTTAGTTTTAAAACTTTACATTAAAAGAAATATGTATTTAAAGTGCATATTTGTCAACGTGATTTATGCAACCATAAGTACTACAAACAGTTCTAAGAACTCCTCCTATTGTGTGAACATTTTGTTTTCACTTATTGTGTTCGAGTCATTATGACCCGGGAGCCTATGGTTGTTTTATTGTCGTTAAACTGATATAACAGTAAATAATAAAAAAAAATAAGAGGTAGTATTTATTATTTATTACATTTTATTACGATATTTTAATTTTATTACATATTATAAATGTTATGTAAAGAACATCTGAAAAACGTAGTAGTTAGGTATATACATTTATTTGTTACAGTCTTGACAGTAGTAATATACGTAAGCTTTACATAGGTAATTTGAGCAATTACAACATACCATATTAGTTTTATTATCATTTGAAGCGGGACAAAAAATACATCTTTTACGCTTGGTTGTGTTCCCTTACTTCGGCATTACTGGTTGAAGAACGTGACTTTATAACCATTTCAGCTGCAAAAATACTTCGAGAGAGACGTTTTCTTTTTTGCAATAATGGAGTAATCAAGGAATTATCCAGTTCTTCAAGAAATAGTCGCCGATTTGTAAGTTTTGCAATATTCCAGGTTACTTCGCACCACAGAACATAAGCATTGTAAGCTGAAACGTCTATGATATTGTAAAAGATAGTCATTGGCCATCTGTTAGTTTGCCATTTGCATGTGTATGTTATTATTAACCTGTCTAACGTGTCTACAGCACCTTTAGTTTTGGTGTAATCTAAAATCATAAACAGCTTTTTATGATCTTGGTTACACACTCCGTTATCGTGGTGCATATATGGAACTATCGACGTGTCCTTGGCAAAGTACAATTTTGAAGAAAGAACTTCTTTCCTGTTGCAGACCAATGCGGCTGACAATTCAGGCTTATTTTTGCGAACAGTGCCAAACATGGTTATTCATCTACTGTTAGATTTCGTGAACATTATAGAGCTTAGGTAAAATTGTAACCCATTCATCCCACAAGTCCCGTATGGGAGCTAATTTATCGGTTTGGCGTCGTTGTGGTCGAGTTTTTTTATCGCCAAAGCGAATTACATGAAATCGTTGTAGGGACCTCGCTGCTCTGAATATTGGACGACCTACATTTCTATCCCACAGACTTAGCTGTTGCCTCTCCATGAGATTTATACACTCCAGCTAGAAACAGTAGGCCAAAATATTCTTCTAGTTCTCGAAACGCGTCGCCAGAAAGTCTTTTGCCTTCTAAATTTGACATTTTCAAAATTAGGTTTACAATTTTGGGTGTGAAATATAACAGGTACGTGGATTTTATATCAATTATTCACGACGTAGCATACCTTGTTGGCCCAGGAATCATCGAAATAATATTTGCTGTTGATAACCTTCCCAATTGATGTGTCTTTTCATTCCATACTATATAGCCATCTTATGAAGTTACGTGATTATCGGTATCAGCTTCATCTGAAATCGTAGCTTCCACTTCATCATTCGATTCGCTATTATATATCTCGGTTTCGGACAAATGGTCTTCTTCTTCAGAAGCATTAGAATCACTATCAGAAACACACAAAAGTATCTCAAGTTCACTATCCGTAAGCACTCTCTCACTACACATTTTCAATAATAAATTTCAATTGTTAGGTGTTTCTTATTAGAGTATGGCATCAAGTTTGATATTTACTACGAAAGTAACACACAGATGCTCACGGGCTGCATTTATACGCGGAGCCCAATAAAATACATTCCTCTATGATAATAATCTGCTTCTCGTTCTTCTAATTTGAACCACGCAAATCACCGGGTTATATAGACCCTTGATTGAAAACTTTAAGCATATGAACACGTTGAAGTTCTGGGGTCGTCTACCTCAATTGTTGAATCTTCACTGCTATCACAAAAAAAAATACCAACACCAGTTGACCTACTCAATAAACTACCACAAATGCTTTTTTCAGATTATACCGATCTTGACAGAACAAGACGCAAGGTTGTACTGAGTTCCACCCTTAGGAAGGGGTTATTATGCGCATTCAAATCTGATATATCATCTTATATTTGTCGACTGGGCCTCTGAGAACATCACCGTAGAACATTTTCTCTCTGATGTCATACAACGCTAATTTTAAATATTTGTTCATGAAGAATTCAGATATAACATGTTACACATTCAAGGGTTTTTCATAACTGATTCATTACAATTATTTGACTTATCTTAAAAAGGTTATTTTCTAACTTACGAAGGAAACTGAAAGAGCAGGTAGAGGGGATCAAAAGTCGTTTTCTAAAAAAATTTAGATCAAAAGTGAGTTACAACGGTTTATAGTTCTTATAAGTTAAAGCCCACGTATTGAGTGCCGCTGACTTTTAATTCACGTTTACATAGAAACACAAACACTTCCTACACACTGATAAATTAATTTTGTAGTAGTATTATTCAGCAGGTCCATACACCATTATCATATCTACGCATTCTTCATTACTGTAATTCGCCATTTCAGACGAATTATAAACCAATAATTCAAGTCAATAATAATTAAAGTAGGTATATAATTTCTGACGTTTAAATAACTTCGACGTACTTGATTAGATTAAATAAACCAGCGGTTTTCAATAAATGAACAGCCGTAAGTGGATATTTTTAAGAACAATTTAGATAGTCATATCATCCATCTTATGAAAGTTTTATTAACGTTCTAAGTGAACTTTGTTTATTTAATTTTCAAATATTCCAAATTTGAATGCAAAACTTATGTGCCGTATTTTATAAAAAACGCTCAGATGTTTATAAGAACTTTAAATCGTTGTAACTTTCTTATTAGCATTTGATATAAATTAAAAAAAAAAAAATAACTTTGTTTTCATCTCTTCCACTTTCCCTTTCAGTTTTCGCCGTAGGTATAATTAAAAATGCACGTTTTGCCTAAAACTTTCATTCTAAACCTGTTACACCTGTTACAAAGTATTAAATGTCATCGTACACATTTTGAATTTGTTCCTAACTTTCAATATATTTGTTTCACAACCTTTTATATTTTGTTTGAGTTGGAGTGGCGCGTTCACGCTGTCAGATGCAATTTTTAGTTCCGTTTCGTTTGAGGTTATAGATGGTTCTCGTAAATGAAAGAAGAAAGTTTTCAATTTTTCTAGTTTTGTAACTTCATCACTTAATGTGAGATTTATCAAAGCTTAATTTATTAATGGCATTTACTTTGTCTACTACAATTTATTATAATTGGTAAGGCGGTATCGAAAACCAATATCTTTGTATTTCATGAAAGAGAAATACTGATTTCTATACTCTCATGCGAATGTTAATAAGCAATTCACCGGTCTACATTCTCTTACACGAATATTAATAAGCAACTTATACTATATTCTTTTTCTACATCCTGATTAGTTCAGGGTAAGTTTTGGAAGCAACCGGGGTTAATTTGATTACTTAATTAATTCTTTTAGACGATTCTGGGTGCACTTCAAACCATCCTGGCGGCGCAACATGCTACTCGACTGCCTATTTTCTCTTTTGATGGTGTAATAATATATGAATGCAGTGAAGCCAACATCTTCCTTGTATCTACGGAAGCTATTTTAAGCTAAGTGTTAAAAGGATCTTACAGCTACTTTACCCATTATGTTAATAACTATAAATGGGTTTTTATATGATATAACTGCGTTATATTCACGATTTCATTGTTTTTCTTATTCTTAGGTTTTACTTAATTTGTTTTTGTTTTGTGAACAAAAAGGGGCCTTTATAGCATTTTGTAAGGTTAGTTGAAATCCGGTATTTTACGGACAATTTCCGAACAGTTTCGAAATTATTAAAAAAAAAAAAAAAAAAAAAATCGCCGATTTCTGAAAACTCAAATATCTCCGTAATTATAAAAGATAGGAAAAAAAGTTTCAGATCAAAGTTACTTACTTCGGTGAACTTAAAATTGATGTCAAAATAAAATTCAAGATCGCGGTTTCCAAGATTAACAATTTGCAAGTAAAAATTATTTATTAAACAAATTAGACACAACGATACACCGTGATATTAGTAAATGCTAAAACCATAATACATTTCAATAAATGTTCAAAGTTCATATAAACACAATCGATACCGTTTTACACTGTTCACTGTTAGTAACTGTTCGCAATGTATTTCGATGAACACCGTTAAAGGCCGCCACCACTCCTTCATGTAGTTCTTCTGCATTATTGTAATGGAAATTACTACCATACACTTTTTTTTATAGTGCCCCATAAATAAAAGTCCAGAGGCGTTAAATCTGCGGATTTGGCTGGCCACTGATTAGGTGTATTGGTGGCAATTACTCTATTATCAAAAGGGTTATTTAAATATCGGATAACATTGCCAGCATTATGTGCGCCATCCTGTTGATACCATATTTGAACATTTTGTGCCAAAGGTAGCTAATAAATCCATGTAACGCTGCGCTGTTAAGGTTCCACAGGACCAACTAAAAGATTTCCCAATATGCCACAAAAAAACATTAAAGCCGAAACGAACCAGGTTGCGCCGTGGAATCACTATGTGTGGATTTTCCTGTGCCCAATGGTGCTGATTAGGCGATTAATTAATTAATAAAATAATCCACAATTGGAGAAGTAGGATTCGTCAGTCCATTAAACTTAATTTATAAAATCACCATTTTCTGAAATTTTATTTAAAAATCATCTACACAATGCTGTTCTACGGATATTATCATTTGGTTGCAAAGTCTGCGCAATGTGTAATTTATATGCGTGGAAATTGTGTCTGTTTTTTTTTAATTCTCTTAGACACATTAACTTGAGCTTCAATTTCTCGAGTCGAAATATTCGGATTTAATTGCACACAAGCTAAAGTGAATTCCTCATCTTCAGTAACCACGTTTATGTTCCTATTGGGCTTTTTAAAACATCCTTAATGCTGCGTATTTGAATCTAATCTTGCAAATATTTTTATGTCCGGTTGCCTACGTTCTGGAACATTTATTAGATATCCTTGAGCAGCAAGACGGGAGTTTTTGTAGCACTTTATGTATGTACAAAACATATCATGTTGGAAAGGTCGCCATTAGAAATAACTGTACAATTGTATTAGTTTCCCCAGCAACTCAATTTCTAAATCTCTGTCTTGGGAAATTGGTATAATTGGAATTAAACCACTTTCCTTCTGTACGGGTTTCCATTTATACCTATTATACAAGTTTCCCCGTAATATTACATAACTTTGGATATCAGTATAATATATTTTATACGAGTTTCCTCTAAAATTCTCAAGAAGGAAGTGTGATATAATACGTTTTCTTCTATATTAGTTTCCCTATATATATATATATATATATATATATATATATATATATATATATATACACACACACTACTACTTAGTGTAGGTTATAGTTTAATATCGGAAGAAATTGGAATAAGGTTGATTATACGATTTTCATTCTACTAGTATACCACATTCGCCAGACCCGTTTTGTTAACATAGTTTTAATTTACGAGTGCAAATCTGAAAAAGCTTTAGACGATAGGTATGTTATATAGAGCAAGTGATTAATGAGGGTATTATTTATTATACCCGGGCATTATGAATAATGACAAGTTAAATCGGGCCAAGTGATTAATTATTACCTAAACTACATTATTTATCA
This sequence comes from Vesta saturnalis, assembly GCA_036346205.1. NCBI lineage: Eukaryota > Metazoa > Arthropoda > Insecta > Coleoptera > Lampyridae > Vesta > Vesta saturnalis. Next base: position 950,085 of record JARFJB010001250.1, read on the forward strand.
TAGTGTCGGGGCAATATGAATATTGTTACGCAATCGTCGGGCACTTTGATAATTCAGGTTCATTGGTCTGGGTGCGGGGATAGAAACAGCCGCGTTACACGCGCTGTCACATCAAAACCCGCTACGGCTGCGACTCATTGTTTAGTTTTGCGTTGAAAACTAATAAACAACGGACGCGGACGGCTCATATTTTCGTAATTCCGTTTCGAATTCGGACGATTGTTTGTGTGCTATTTCTTAAGTTAGGGTCGAACTGGGAAGTAACACTGGCGAACGATCGAAAGTGTATTCCATTATTGCTTAATTACTCCTAGTATTGTGTAATCCATTAGTTCAGCATGGATAAATCAAAATTGACTGTGATGAATCGTCGATTTAACGAAAGATTAGAGGAGCTAATGTCACTAAAAGGTCAAAATACTCAGCTTTTCACTACCGAAAGTTATACAGAGATGATTCAAAAAGAGAAATATTCGAAGTCTAAAGTGTCGAAAAAAACGAGAAGGTTATCAGCTATTGGAGAAACAGAAAAACTGATTGTTCCTGTAAAACGTAATGAGGTATTTACGTGCGCAAAGAAGAAATATTTCAAATTTTACCTGACACCCACCTAACAGTTGGATATGGCGGATAAAATCGAATGGAGAAAGAGTTACATTCGCGCTATAAAAATATTATGAGAGAAATGATTGTCATTTATGCGATAACTGTGAAAAAAAATGCAACGTTCCAAAAAAAGGTTTATTGGTTAAATAGACCTATTTGACATGCAGTCACAAGGAGATAATCAGTATAAATTTATACTTGTATACCAAGATCATCTCACAAAATTAAAGCGATAATGGTAGAGAGTTAGCCAATAAAACTGTTCATAAAGTTTGTGTCATGTGGCCCGAATTAAAAATTGTACATGGTAAACCGAGACACTCTCAAAACCAAGGGTGAGTAGAAAGAGCAGATCAAGATATAGAGAACATCCTAAGTACGTGATTGGAGGATGACAACACAAAAAAATGGTCGAATGATTACGTTTTGTTCAATTAATGAAAAATAGACCTCATCACACAGGCATGAACTGTTCTCCATATGAAGCCACGTTCGGGACGAAGTTGAAACTAGGACTGAAAAGTACTTCTATACCACACGAAGCTCTGCTTGATGTCAATTCAGAAGAAGACTTAGAAAAACTATTATCTACGGAAGGCCCAAGCCAAGTTTCACCACCCATTACGTTAGATGTGCAGTGTGAAGAAATTTCGGATTCAAATCCAATACCCACAGACGAAATGGCTTTATCAGAGTAAAATGTGAAAAGCAAGAAAGAAAATGTTTCGCTTGTTAGGAAATTGGCTTTAAGTAAATTGCAGAAACAGGCTATTAAAACGTGGGATGCATCTAACGCTAAATATCCTGTAGTTAAAAAAGGTGACACCGTAAGGGTCCGCGTTCCAGATGTTGATGGAGCTCGTAGCGATGGAAGAAATATTCTTGATATCGTGATCGAGATAACAGCCTCAAACCTTTATGAATTGGGAACAATACATGATATTCTGAATTAACGTTATTCAAGAAACCAATCTACAGTGTGCGAGGAAATATTTGTTTCGCTTGAAGATATTCCGAAGAAAAATTCCATCGAAGCAGCAATTGTTCTAATAAGTAGGACATTAATCCGGTAATAAGTTCATAAGATCTCGTTACCAAAATAATTTAGTTTTGTTCATTTTACGTTTTATAATCATAGGTCACAGAGTAATCGTAAAACGAAGATCGTTTTGCATTTTATCTTATTTGTTTTATATTTTTAATTTGACTTTCATTAAGTGCTAAGTACTAAAAACTAGTGGATTCTAAATGTAGAACCCCTTATGAATATAAATTATGAGTCTGATTATCCAAATTGCGCTTTAAATAAGTAATTCTCTCATTAAACATTCTTATTTAATGTCAGAAATTAAAAGAATCGTAATAAAACATGTCTTTTTATTATCCTGCCCAATAGGTGACATTATTTATAAAGCCCCAGCAATTTAAATATTTCAACAGTTATCATCATATGGCCCTCTCATATCTGGCATTTTTCAAAATGTTCGGGCATTATGTGTACTGTCCAATTAACCACTTAGTCTATAACAGATACACGGATATTAACTAATGCAAGCAAATAATTAACAGTCCGTTAACACTGAATATAAGTTTTTCATTGATGTCGATTATACGTAATTAAGATATAAAAAGTTAATATTACAGTTACTGAGTAAGTTTAACTACATTCAACTCAAATGCTGCATGTGCGGCAAAGTCGTAAAGACATACGTTGAAAATTACCTGTATTTTAATTTCTCTATACAATTGAACTAAATAAAGCGGAAAATAACATAACTAATTGATGATTAGAAAAATATTAAGCGGTAGGTTCATAAGAAAATCAGTATTTATTATAATACCGGAAAGCACAATAAATTTAGTTTAATTTGAGATTGATGTTCAAATTTAGGTTTCTGTTCAGTAATAAAATTTTAATTAGTAATAAAGTAACAATTTCGTAAGTAAGCTTGTTAATATTTAACGGATGTTTAAATATTATACCATGAACTTCTCACGGTTTCACATTGATTGAAATTTTTATGTGGCATAATTTTAACCGCCAAAATAAAGGGCAATCTTATGCGGTGGTTATGACGGTTAAACATTGTTAAATTAAGTTATTTGTGACATTAATTCAAACGAGTTTTTAAATTTGAAATGAAGTGTTTTGCATGTGTTGGAAAGTTTTATAGATTATTCGTTCCGGGCTTATGAATTTCTTCGCAGATTCGCTTTGGAGGAAATTGATAAACAGTGATTGTGCAATCTTTGACACCAAATAATTGACCTACCTCATAATCTAGTAACGGATGGGTTAATATGAAAAATATTAGTCAACTTATATCCATAATAATAAATGATTAAAAATCAAACTTAATAAATGTTCTCTTAGATGGCGGTAATGTAGTCATGTTTCCAAATCTCAATATAAAAACAATATACTAAAATTAAATACTTTGAAGTTATTTAATTGTAATTTTGTTAAAATCGATTAGAAAGGTTTTTATCGTAACGTAAAAATTAAAAGCCATGGTAAGTGTTAGACGTTATTATACATACAAAGGTATTTAATCTTAATTATAATTACAGGTGATAATATGAAATATGGTTTGAAAAATAGCACCTTGACCCACAGGTGGATGAAAATTGAAAATGAGGTTAATGTAAAATGCTGATTTTTACAACGGTATATGTCAAAAAAAGATTAATAATTATTATAACATTTGTAGGTTATGTACCGGGTGATTCTTTAATACTTATGACAACTTGAATTTCGCGAGTACGATACTAGTTTTTTTTTTACGGCGTTGCATTGGCGGTTAAATATTGTTAGTTACTTTATTTTATTTTGCCACCATAAGGTTCTTTATACGCCTCCAAATGCAGGCGTAATGTGGTCTTTATAGCACGGAAATGTCATTGATGCTACGCAGCATGATTGACACCAAACACATGACATGATATATAATAGCAATATCACAGTATCTTAGTAACAACAAATTAGCCCACTGTCGACTTTATTTCACTGCATAGGCATTTAAAAACTTGCCGAAAATACTGAATCTTTTTAAAATTTTGTTCCAATTTCATGGTGCAAAATAAAATAAAACATTGTAAGTACCACGGGCATAATTAGATTATGGCTCAGATATAAAGCCCTGCTTCGCGTCGGGCTTTAACATTCCCTCGAGCCATAATCTTCTGATTATGCCCTTAATACATAAATATCTATTATTCGTTCTTTTTTGACATCAGTGTTGGTGATGTTGTCGATAGTTTGTTTTTGATTTTCATTTACTTTGCCATTATGCATTATCAGCGTTCCTTAAAACAGTTTTTTTCAGAGCTACCTCCGTAATTTATTACAGTAAGTGATTAGATAATGTTTACATCACATTCATTCAAAAAATTCAAAAAATCAATCCGTCAGTTAAATGATCAAGCTGGTAAGTTGTCAACGGATAAATTTGTGATACCTACTAACCTTATTTTCAAATTACAGGGTTGTCTTAATCAACATGCCAACCGATTTTGCATAAAAATCATATGCACCCATACCGGGTTTCTGTTATACAGCAACTGCATGCTGTTGATAATGAGAATAGATGTAATTATTGGATTGGTTTACTAAAAATTTAAATAACGATATTTTAAATGTAACTTTCTAGATATCGTAAAGTTATTCTGTAATTGGACTTTCAGTCTGTTGAATAAATAAACATTATTATTATTATCATTATGACCAATGAAGCATTTATCATTTATCTAAGTATACTAATAGTCAAAATTATCGAACGGGGGCAACTGAAAATTCACATACTTTTGAAGAGGAAGTTGAAAGAATTACACCTGCGACATCTCTCGAAAAAGTGTTTGACAATATGAAGCCGTAGAGTGGAACTGTCATGAACATAACGGTGGACATTTTTAGCAATTTTTATAGTTTATTTAATAAAATGTTAATAATATAATTGGGCTTAGTATAAATATAAAATTTGTTGTAAAACGGGAGATTTATTTGCAATTTAAAAATAAATTATTCATTTAGAGACTGATACTACATACACCACTGGAATTAAATAATGATAATGTATAATTACCAATCTTCAAATTTTTTTTGTTTTGTGGGAAATTCAAATTGTCATTAGCATTAAAGAATCACGCGGTAATTACGAGCTTTGAAGATTTTCGAATATGTACAACTGTAATTGTAATTTCTAGCAATGCTGTGGTCTTCCAGATGATTAAATAAATTTTAATGCAATTAATTAGTTCGTGAAATACATAATTATATTGTAGTAACGCATTGATTAAAGAAAAGACTACGATTAATCTGTATCCAAACTATCACAATCACTTGTAACGTTAATAATCATTTCGTTTACTGTAAATTCAAGCACTTCCTCACGTTTATACCACTGTTTTATTATCTCCTCTGTATGGCGTACACAATTAGCCCAAATATGTTGATTACATTGCTGTAAACCTTCGTTCCACATACTAATTATATTTTCGTCTTTGAAGCCATCTCTTCCTATGTGCTTGTCATAGTATCCTTTAGCATGTGCCCATATTAGTTCAATCGCATTGAATTCACAATGATAAGGTGGGAATCTTAATACCTCATGTCCGTAACTCCTTATTATTTCATCGACCTCATATCGTTCTACTATTAGTTGTGATTTTATTAATGAATGAAGCTCGGTTTTGAATGAGGTGGAATCATAATTAATGTTATTTTTTATTAACCATGAAATCATGTTACCTTTCGTCCAAGACGATGTTGGTAGTTTTACCACTAACATGGAATGATAAGGCACATTATCCATTATAATTAATGAAGGTGCTTCTAAATTGTTCAGGAGATTTTCAGTGAGCCATTTTTTAAACATATCCCCATTCATTTCACCATGGTAATCCTCTTTCAATGACGCAAATAGCAAAGAAGCATTCTGTACAAATCCTGCGGCAGTTCCAGCATAAATCTTTTACCATCATATCCTTGAGGCTTTCGTACACTGTTTACATCGTCATCTTGCCAAGACTTTCCCGGATTTCGTTTTGAGTAGATTCATGTTGCGTCAATAAAGACCGCTACGAATTGGTGCATTGATGTCTCGCATTTATTGTTTCAAAAACTGTTCCCATTTCAGCTATATTTCTTTTTTCTACCAAAGCTCTTCGATTACACTATTTCTGGAACTTGAACCCCATTGCATGTAAGTCACGATTTAAACTTCTATCGCTTAACAGAATATGGGTGTTACGAATTTCTGCATTTAAAGTTGCAACTCTAACATGTTTTTCTGTAAATAATACAATTTAGACTAATGTAGAAGCTATATAGAACTATAATACCCTCACTTCGTTCGAACATATTATATAAGGTATTCCTGATGGATGGACATTTTCGAGGTATCTGCAAGATCTTCGGATTTAACTTTCTTACGTGGCTGTTTTTTACCCGAATAGAATTGGGCTGAAATTTTCCCGAGACTTGACATTGTTCACTGTTGTGACAGATATACCCAAGGCATTTGCCACGCGCTGTACATTTGAGATCACAATTTTAAAAACACTAGAAAGTGGTATTAAAGTACCGTTGTTTTCTTTCTTCTTTTCAAAATATCGTAATAAATTCAGCACAAACTGTTGTGCTTGCGTATCCAAGGTTTTACCTTGTATAGACATTACGAGGTTTCGGGAAAACTAACAAAGATGTTGGAATAAAAGTAAATGATTGAACAAAGGAAGAGTTCTGAAAAGAACTGTTTTGAAAATGTATACTGAAAAATGAAATAGGAAACGTAGGAAATATGAAAGAAAGTAACAAGTAGTAACAAACAAACAAAAGGAGGTTATGTCATAAAAATAACAAACTAGGTTAGTCAAAGGAGCATTTTCATAATCATATTAAGACAAAAATTACAAGCATTTATAACTCATCTCTTTTCAATGCGTTTAAACAGTCGATAACATACGTCGGTTACTCAAAATGCACTTGAAATTTTAACCATCCTTTTTTGATGTAGACTTAAGTGTGTGATGGCAAAATAAACATTTTATTTAACTAGATGCATGCATCAATGACGTAGGTCAATTCTTTGGTGGCAAACATAGTAAAATAGTAGGTATATTATAAAACAAGTTTCATAAGTTTAAACAATGAGTGCTTCAAGGTCTTATGAAACACGTCTTTTTATGTTTATTTTTTGTATTTTGCCGTTTTTAAACAAGAAATGTTTACTTTAGTTGATTTAGGGATTTTGGAGGCGGTTGTTAGCGTGCGCGCGAATGTCTTTATTTTAGAAGTGAAAGTTTTTGATGTAATCGCCTTTTGTTTTATCCAAATTCTGTTACAAAACGCAAAAATGGAAAATAAATAATAATCTTACATGTACACAATCTGAAATACGTGAAATTGACAATAATACGCTCGCGAATGTGCTCAGATCAAAGTTTTCCACTGAACGCATCCTGTTTTTAATACATTTTGTAAGAGTAACATGCATAACATAATTCCAGATTAAGCCTTGGTAACCTAAAAATTTTTGTTAAAATGTTCCGTGAATTAATGGCATTAATGACATCGGAGATGATGACGTCACGTATCTTAATATGTCTATTAAAGAATCAAAATGGAAGCAAATTACAAAAATATGTTTATTATATTTCTTCATTTCGTTAAGACATTTAAAACTAATTTTTACACATTATTTTAATTGTTATACAATCAAAAGCAGGATTTAGTACATATAAACCTGGCATTTATGTCAGAGAAATACACGTTGTAAAAATTAGCACAATTTTTAAATAACTAATGATTTTATGAAACCCAAAATTCAGAATATAGTTAACCACAATAAGTACGACAGATACCATCTTTTTTTTTGTAGAACAGAACCCTTGATAAGTTGTCAAAAACAAATATAATTAAATATACTTTTCTCCCAGATGAACGATTTTCTTTGAAAAATTGAACGTTAGGCACCCAACATTAGAGATGTCAAATAAAACTAAATAACCACAAACAAACATTAAACATTATTGCTTGATACCTAATAAAAGTCCCACTGCTCGCAATTTTAAAAATACTTGTGATAGTTTTTAACAGGCACAGGATTGTCTGAAAAATATTGTAACAAGTGTTAATTAGCAATTAAAAATCTCGATCTTTAACGCGTTCGGTTCGCTTCTCGGTTATTAAGCGCCTGTACTAACACGCTTGATTGTTTAACTATTTACCGCTTATGGCAATATTTTTAAATTTAGATTAGTTAGTTTTATTGAGAGTTTATTTTGTTTTATGTGAAACATACAGGGTGGCTCAACGAGAAGGTCGCACCCCTCTTTATGACTCTCCTGGTAGATTTAGAAAGAAACGCTCGAACACGTCATCTTTTATTTCTCCTTCCTGAAGTTTGTAGTAAATTGGGTATAATATCTCCTGTACCTTTCTTCAACCTTTTTAATTTGTGTTTTATAGCTCAAATAGCATTGTATTATAGATAGATTGAGACTTTTTACATTACCGTTTCTATGAATACCTTCGAACTAAATAGTAATAATCGTTTACAGTCACTGTCAAGGTATGTCAATGTAAGTTTACGCTTATTCGAATTCAAACAGAACTACTATCATTATTATGAAATTTCCATTCGAGAAAGGGCAGAAATAACAAAACTTTATTTTGAAAATGGAGGTACCGCCGGTTTATTTAATCAGTTACATCCAGACATAACTATTAACGATAAGTATGTTGGAAAATGAATAAGGAAGTTTGAAGATACTTGATCTGTGATTGATATTCAGCACCACCCAAATCGAACGGCGGGAAAGACGATTATGATAGAAGGTTAGAGTTCTGCGAAGAAATGGGCCAACTGTTAATCAACAATCGAAGTTTGCTCTTCAATATTTGTTTTTTGGACGAATGCACGTTCTATTTACACGGTGCTGTAGACATAATTGTCGCTATTGGAATCACTCCAATCCTCGTTTCTTCTCTCTCTCTCTAGATCCACTCGGAACATCCTCAAAAATTAAATGTTTTGGCAGGCATATTAGGGAATAATATCGTAGGACTTATTTTTATCCCTGGAAACCTGACGGCTGAGTTGTACTTGGACATGTTGGAAAATACAATTGACCCGTTAATTACAAAAGAATAGAAAACGACAATAACCTCAACGAAAACATTCTTCACTTCCAACATGACGGAGCACCACCACCCCATTACGTAGCTCCTGTAAGGCAGTTCTTGGACAGTCACTTCCCTGGTCAGTGGATTGGTAGACGAGGTCCAGTTAGAGGCACCAAGCTCCCCGGACTTGGGTCTATTGAAGATCTTCGACACCGGATCACTGATGAATGTAGAATAATAACTCCAGATAAGCTGATAAATGTTTGCAACAGGTTTGAGCAGAATCTTTATTACTGTGTAGAGGAAAACGTTATTCAGTAATATTGGATCTATGTAAATTTGTTGATAAATATTTGTAAGGGCATGAAAAGTATTGCCTACAACCAGTCGGTTTTAGGAACGACATGACGATGTCCTTATCCGACATTAGGCGGCTTTATGGACTTCTCCAGCTCGATTTGCTGTATAAATGAAATCGAAACATAATTGGTAAGCACATTTTATTTTAATTTACATCTGTACGTCTGTAGTAAATACGATTTTTCCGCTTGTGACATGTGTTTGTACTTGTGCTTCTGTTTGTGTTTGTGTTTGTGTTTGTGTTTGTGTTTGTGTTTGTGTTTGTGTTTGTGTTTGTGTTTGTGTTTGTGTTTGTGTTTGTGTTTGTGTTTGTGTTTGTGTTTGTGTTTGTGTTTGCGTTTGCGTTTGCGTTTGCGTTTGCGTTTGCGTTTGTGTTTGCGTTTGCGTTTGCGTTTGTGTTTGTATTTGTTTGTTTGTGTTTGTGTTTGTGTTTGTGTTTGTGTTTGTGTTTGTGTGTCTGTGTCTGTGTCTGCGTTTGCGTTTGCGTTTGCGTTTGTGTTTGCTTTGTGTTTCTGTTTTTTGTTCGTGTTTGTGTTTGTTGTCCGTGTTCGTGTTCGTGTTCGGGTTACTTTCGTGTTGGTCTTTGTGGCTGCGTCTGCATTCTTTGTGTTCTTAATTAGTTACTATGGTTATTAAAATCACACCAGGTGTATGCTTAAAAAGAAATCGTTTATACCATTCCTACTCGATAATTTCTCTGTTTAAATTCAATTTCCTCATTTAGTTGGGTATTCAACGCATCAAAAAAAAACAGATTGGACAAAAAATTGTGTAAGCATCACGAACGTTAAGGATTTAACTGGTCTTAGATAATTCTTCGGCCAGTAAAGAACGTTGCCGTTCTTAAGACTTAATGTACTATATGGAATAAAATATTAATTATAACGTAACAAATAAGCAGGATATAAAAGAAGCCATAGTTGAAATATCTGGTGAAAAACTTAAAACCATGTGGCTTTATTTTACGCACAAAAATTCTTCCAGGTATATCGATGTGCTTCAACAACTGATGAATGCGTTATCAAAAAACGCCGTCGCTAGCAGTAAACGATGAAAATATTTTGCAAGCTTGAAATAACTTAAAGGCGAATGGTCCGAGTGCGAAGCATCAGTCCAAATATAAAGTTGTGCAGTACTTTGGAATCGCCAGAAGTAAATACCCGTTTGAGAACAGCTATGAGACACACTAGAGTAAGGAAATTTTTACAATCGTCAAGTCTTAAATAGAAGACGACCGGTGTCTATAAAATTTAATTAATGAGCCTATAGTGAGTATATTTTAAGATGAAGAATTACAATTTATCACAATAGATATTAAAATACTACCCCGTTCGGATGTCCGGGCGGGCAGAACCCAAGTGCCGCCGGTCATCGAAGTTCTCAATTTTTGATCCATTATTGTAATAATGAGGTCTAATATTAATACTGTTCACCGATACCTTGACCAATTATAAGCTGTTATTTTGTTTCTGTCTGAAACGCACGTCCTCTGGAAAGTTCAATTCACCCGACTTGGAATTTCACCAATACAACCCTCATTCTAACTTTCGATATAAAAGAAAAATTACCTTAGTTTGATAATTGGCTATCTTCTGTCTTATTTGTCATCTTGAGATTTCTCAGTTCTGAGATTTGAATGTTCATAACTCTAATTGGTTTGAATGTTCATCTACACCATTAATCAGACTGGTTATAGTGCAGAAACATATGCTAGTTTGTGTGATCTCACAATACTAATTTCCGAACTCACTAGTATCCCAAGTATAATCCTCACCTACTCCGCATGTTTTAGAACTATTGCTTACATCAAACCTATTTGATAAAACATCAGTTCTTTTTCCACTAGCTCTAACTTCTGCTGTCTTCTGCTGTTCACAACTTTGTGTTGTTTTTAAGTCGGCTAAATCGGGTGATCTGCAAGATTTCTCTGCAACTTTTCCATGGTCTGAAGATTGTTTCAAGTCGTCCTCCGCGTCGGACATTGCTCTTTCAGCATCTGAAGGCATCCTCACAGTCATTCCCAAAAAAACAAAATCGTATTTGTATTTTAATTTTGAACTACAGCTATAAATAATTGGATGCATTGGCTCTTTTGCGCTGGTAGAAGTTTATGTAAATTCAAAAAAGGTGTTACCACCTACTAGTGCTTGTGCCTACCGGGCATATATTACTATGGAAAGGAAGTTAAGAGTGAACATTTGGATTTTACCATTTAGCACAATGATACTGCAGGAACCCCGAATGCAGGAACTAGTAAATAAGTTACAATATTTTTCCACGTGCACTCGGATCGGTTTAGTCAAGATAAGTTTTTTGTTAGAGTTGATCTGTCGATGTTTTACCGCTTTCAAAGAAAACTCGCCGCTGCGTTACTCATTTTTTATACTTGGACTCGTCCAATGGGATTTTATGAAACTAGTTTTTTAATATACTATTTTAGATTTTCCAATGTGGTGACGGGAAGGTAAGATTTTTTGGTGTATAAGTTGGTTTAGAATATAATATATTTTTCATATACCTTCATAGTCAATAGGTGTTACGGTTAGATCCATTGTCTCCAATCCACCGATGTCCGAATTTTCTGACTAGCTTATTGTAAGAATTATATAAGGATCCCTCTCAGTCGCTGTAATTATCGCAAGCTTGATTTCCCATTACCATTAGTCATTCTGATGATCCTTTCCTCAGGCATGCGGTTTCCTTACATTTTTTCTATTAATTATTCTCACCTTTGTAAATTTAGGTACATCCGCCATGTGCTAGTAACAAATTTATAATGAATGAAATGAATAATAAATACAATTGAAAAATAGATCATTAGTTAAATAATGAATTATTTAATTATATTCATATTGATAATCTACGAAACATACTAATTAAAAATTATTATTAATTTTGTTAAATACATAAATAAAAAGTTTACCTCGAGTAGGATTTGAACATACGACATCTACTTTGCTCTAACAACTGAGCTATCGAGATACAAGCCCCAATCGATGTTAAATGTTGTCTTTATGTATGTAGAACTGATGTAAAATAATAAATAAACCTCGAGTAGGATTTGAACCGACGACCTGTACTTTGCTAGAGTACCGCGCTAACCATCTGCGCCATCGAGATTCATGCCCCAATCGATGCAAGCTTTGTCTTTTATGTATGTAGAACTGATGTAAATTCTAAATATAATGAGATTACGATCAAATTACTTATTTTAATGGAATGTGAGTCTGCAATATCGCAAGGATTCACACACACTAAAGTAACTTGAATAATATTAATTTATTATAATAAATTAATATTATTATTAACTTATAATAAATTATACTAATTAGTTGTTTACAAGTCATTTTTTTTATTTTCCACGTGGAAATTTAAATAATATCGCGTTTCTTCAAGATCTTCTCTAAACTTTTTTGGGGGCCAAATCCTTTGATATGTGCCGACACCGCGCTTTGGTCCGTACGCGTGGGAACATTTTATAGAGGATGGAAACTTTGTGTTTATTTGATGTATACTACCCCGCATACCTTTACCTAGTGAGTCACTTTAGACAGCAGGTGAAGGAGCCTAAGAAAACCAGCCGCTCTACCGCTATCCTACCCGTATGTACTAAATTACCTTCGAAGTATATCACACCCCTCATTTCTCTCGTACATCTTCTACACGTGCACGGTGTGTGGTATTTGTAGATCTCAGGCTGATTCAAGTAAAAACATAATAGTCTATGTAACATATTTTACATAATAAGATACACATAAGTAACGTACGTATAACCTTAAATCATTCTTCATTTACAAATTTACATTATCTAACCTAAGTTTTTTAAATCCATGCGGATGTGAAGAACATTCAGAGGCAAAGGTTCACTTCGTGGAGTTTGAAGATTAGTCCTATTGATTGTGGTCAGTCGATCGTTTTGTTGTTTAGATGTAATTGGGATTATTTAATCGAAATTGATTATTTGTGCGGTTTTATTCGTTACAGTCACGTCACGTTCTTTAGAACTGGACCATGTTTTGTAGGCGTAATTTTTACCTTATACAAATTCTTTGATATAGCTTCCTACACCTTAATCTTCTAACTCAATGGTCAACTCGCCCAGAAATCGACCTAATGCTGGGTGATGCTTGTTCGGAACCGAAACTTAGATTATCGAGTCTCTATCGTAATCTATCTTTCAACTTTTCCAAATATTCGTATAACTTGAAAACTGCATGAGCTGTGGTATATGCAGCAAGTACAACATTAACTACCGGTAACGGCTCGTAAACTTCTTTACATTTCTTGTTAACAATCACCGTTTTCATTCATCCTCAAAACAAAATCAATATGAATATAAACAGATAACACAATCATAGAAGTGCTTTAAAATGCCCTCCTTTATTTTGAACACACATTTCACATCGTTTTGAACTTTTAATAAACTTTGGGTTCTAATTTGTTGTATAGCAACACGCATTATATTTTTTAAAATCATCTAGATTACCAGGTTTTGCTTGGTACACTTTGTCTTTAATTGCACCCCACAAGAAAAAGTCCAGGGGAGCTAAGTCTGGAGATCGCGGCGGCCAAGCTGTTGGACCTCGATTTCCTATCCAATTATTAAAACGTTCCTGTAAATAGTTACACACTAGTAATAGATTGCGTGCTAGTGCCCCGTCGTGTTGAAAATAATTCAAATTTTGAATTACGTTCAACGGAAGGTCGTCCAAAATTTCTTCAAATTCGTTTCGTAAAAAAGTTCGATATCTTTCGGAATTTAAATTGTATTCATAAAAAAAACGGCCCAAGAATTTGGTACCAATAATACCGCACCCAACGTTTACTGAAAAAGCGTATTGATCTCTCCTCTCAACAGTAATATGAGGATTTTCTTGGGACCATTGGATATGATTTTTTCTATTGAAGATGCCGTTATTTGTAAATTTTGCATCATCGGTAAAAAGAATGGTTTTCGAGAATTCATTGTTTGCTCGACTTTCATTAATCAACCATCTAGCAAAACGTAATCTTTTCTAATAATCTTCAATTAGAATGTACTTCCTATATGAAAATGATATGGCTTAAAATTATTTTGTTTCAAAATAACGTGGGCTTCATCTTTGGAAGTGTTTGTTGCACTCGTTCGCAATTTCACGAAGAGATGTAGTAGGTTTAAATTCGACGTAAGCTAAAACACATTATTCTGTTTCTGTGTTAACATTAATTTTAAAATTTCGAGGTTTAGTAAAAGCCCCATATTTTTTTAAATTCGATTCGAGCTTGGCAAATAATCTCACATTGGGTTGTCTTATTTCCCAACGATTTGGGGGTGGAAAATTACGCCTATACTGTTGATTTAAAAAAAACAGATTATTGTAGTCAACAATGAGGAGCATCTAGTAAAAATATTTTTGTGTGTACAGGATGGCCCATTTTCGAGCACTACACTAAACTTGTGTTTTTTTAATAGAACACCCTATATAGTTTTATATATTTGAATTCTCTGTTATAATATGCTAAGCAAAATGATATAAGGTACTATGTAAAAAAGTTAGTCATTTAAGTAGACTCCTATTCCGCTATCTTTTCTCTACATTTACAGGGTGGTTCATTATTATCAATGTTACTTTTCTCATTTTTTTTTCAATGGCACACCCTGTATTTTATAACAGATTTGAATAGCGTTGTTTACGAGCTGTCAATAGATACTCACTTTGTACTACCTATTGCTAAGTGTTTTTGTATTATTTAGTGAAAAAGTTGAAAAGTATAAAATTTTGTTACTTTTTACTTTCCAACCCACACGTACATATGTAGGTATAGAAGGTTACGCAATCGACTTTTTTTTTTTCACTATCGCTAAATCGACTTATTAGCTCATTTTACAACTTTTGGTCAAGTTTCGCCCAGATCAGCCATCATGTCTGGATGTGTGTGGGTGTCTATGTGTATGACTGTATGTGTGGATGCTTGTTAGTATCCACGATGTCTCAGGAACGAAAATAAATACGTACTTAAAAATTTTTTTAAGCTTGTGTTCATTTGGTTTAGATCTGATTCGATTTTGGGAGAAATCCAGCGGCGGAGATGTGAGGTTCATTAGGGACAGTTTTTGGTTTTTATGAAATATTTCTAAAACAGCTGCATATTTCAAAGATATAAAAATACCTAGACATAGCCCTTAAATGTATCAATTAATTATGTTCTGGGCAATTTTTTGATATGACGCGTAATTTATCGGCCAGAAATTCCTAAAATAAAGTTTAGTTCAAATTTTTTCATTAACTGAATAACGATTAATTTTATAAGAAAAAGTGTAGACGTATTTTTTAAAGAAAATTTAATTTTACATAACTTTTCTTTATAAAGTTTTTTAATATAACACAAAGTAAGTCAAAAAATTAATTAAATATGAATGAAAATGGTTATACTGCATTATTGATATCTTATACAAGCGGGCTTTGGAATTTTTTAAGTGAATATGTATATATTATATATCTGGCATGAAGTTTTTAATCGTCATTCTGTCAGATTATTTTTTTTGTTTTTACAATGTTGCCTGTTTTCATTATGAACGTACAAAAAAGAGGTTGAATAGTTACCCTAAAAATATTAGAATTAAAATTGTTTCATTTCTTTTAATTTTTTAATTTAGCATATAGATGTCTATTAACGTCTGTCAGACATAAAGTATCAAGTCTGTTTGCATAGATTATTGTTTCTTGTTTTTACAATGTTGCATATTTTCGTAATTAACTTATTATAAAATAGGTTGCTAAAAATAATGTTATTAAAGTTATTTCATTTCTTTTAATTTCCATTTTGTAGGTTGGAAGGTCGTGTTGTGTTCCACATCGGATATTTTTGAATTTGTGACAATAGTGCTTATAAAGTAAATTAAGACAATGTCATAATTCACAGAAAAACAAAAATTAAACCATGCTAATTGCAATAAAACTGTGAAGCTATAGGTTTTGTGACACAATACAACATTTTGGACTATAAAGAAGCAACGCTTAATAATTATTTACTCGTTGAAAAGCATAACTATAAATACTAAAATGGAATTAAAGAACACAATACAATACATCAAGAACCCGTTACCTCGCTATCTCGGAAGCTGGATCTTAGAATCTATTCCTAATCGTTCGATCACTAGATGATGCATCCGTAAAAAACGGTGGTGCTATATGGATTGATAACTCCGGTCGGTACGTTTTGTGGCACCAAAACAACGCAAAAAATGGCCTACATTTTTTCACCTTTCGAGCGTGTCCAGTTGAATACCGATAAGCGAAGAAACGTAAGGTTGAAGGGGACTCACGGGCACGTCACATTTTCGGGGGCATCCCCGAAAATCCAAATGTGTAAATATTTTGGAAACGGTTCGTCTCGGGCGAGTGCTTACTTGCGGTAAAGACAGAGGGAGAGTTGGCGTATCGAAAGCCGTTCTCGACGTTTTTTCGAATCAAGCGTCGGCCAAAGACGGGCTCGGGAAAGAATAAACTTTTTCGAAAAAAAAATGTTTTTTGGTCACAACTCGACAGAGACCGATAATGAAAGGACCGTGCCTATGTCGTCTTATAGAGTTTACTTCGGTCCGTCGCCAGCGGGCGCTTTTAAATTTTGCTCTGTGCGGTTTTTGAGGAGTGGGGGAAAAATTTTTCGAACTCGAATATCTCGAAAACGACGAGAGGCGTAATTCTTTCTGCATCGAGAAAAACTACGTAGGGTCAATGTTGACCGAAATCCGTTTATTTTTCGAAAAAGTCGAAACATCGAAAAAAATCGAAAAAAAATAGGCAACTTTGATCTCTTCCCGTTCTCTCGATTACGGTCCGATTTGGACGGTTTTTTTGTTGTGCTCGGCATTTATTGCCATTTACGAATTTGTAAACAAATTTTCGGTACAAACAAAAATGTTATAATTCGATTCAGTGTCGGGGGAGCTGTTTTAATACGATTTTTTCGGTTTCGTAGACGCTTAAAGGGCGGAGATCGACTTTTTAGGTAATTTAATTACGCATATTATCGAATTAAAGTCGAATGCCGTTTAAATCTCTAAAATCGGACCATTTTTATTCATATTTAATTAATTTTTAGACTTACCTTGCGTTATATTAAGAAACGTTATAAAAAAAGTGATGTAAAATTTAATTTTGTTTAAAAAACATGTCTACACCTTTTCTTATAAAATTAATCGTTATTCAGATAAAAAAATTTGAACTACCACTTAAATTCTACCTTAGGATTTTTTTGCCGCTAAATTACGCGTCGTATCAAAAAATTGCATAGAACTTAATGAATCGATATATTTAAGGTCTGTATGTAAGTATTTTTAAATCTTCAAAATATACAGCTATTTTAGAAATATTTGATAAAAACCAAAAACTTCCCTTAACAAACCCCCCCTCTCCGCCGCTGGATTTCTTCCAAAATCTAGTCAGCTTGAAGCCAAATGAAAACAAACTTAAATAAAACATTTTTACTACTTTCTTTGGGGCTATCTAAAAGAAAATGTTAATATGGTCCTAAGAGAGTATAATTTAGACATATGAATGAATTGACTATGATCACTTTCGGTATTATCGGAGGTAGTGATCCGGGTGTATCAATATTCTATTTCAGAATTTATTTACCGCTGCTTCTGATGATCCTAACGTTTCAATTTGTGAATATTGAATAAACTTCTAATAGTCCAGTTACCAGTCTAACCCGGTGGATGCGAACAAAGTTACTGAGTTTTACAACCTTGAGCGTATAAATAATTTTTCTTAGAATACTTAAGTTAACTGTTAATTACCAAAAAACCTAAAAATTTGAAATGTAGGTGTGCAATAAAGTCTATCAGATGAGTGGTCGGTTGTACCTACGTTCTTTGACCATTGATCCGTATTTGAATCTTGATCCAAATGTTGGTTATAAATTTAAATTATTTTAATTTATGAATTGATAGTATCTTCCTATCACATTTTAATTTATGCTGATCAATGCTTCTGAAAAATATTATCTTGATAAACTTGCAATTTCTCTTGCTCACGGCTTATAATACTCTACTTTTGTTAAAAAAATGTCAATCCTCAATCTTTGTTATTTATTGAACTCCCACAATTCACGATCTGTTGTGCACGACCTTAATAATATACTACGTTCGGTAATAGATCATTATCCTTCAAACTTATTAATTTCCAATACTAAATTTCCTACACTTAAACGTTTTAGAAAGTTATTTTTAAATTTACAGATGTTCAACAATCTTGACACGGGTTGGATACACACAAGGTTTAATCTGATAGTGGCAGGTCAATTCTTTGGTAACTTTCTTGTTATAACAGCTTTTAATTTTTTTAATCTGATATTTGAGATCACTGAAATATAAGTTTACATTGTGGGTTACCTGTTCCGGATATGTATTTTATAAACCGTTATACTTACTACAACATTTTTGAATGTTCACAATTGTTAACAAAGAAACGGGTATCACGTTTTTACTATTCAATTTTTGACAATTAATTTACTTTATTAACTTACAACAAATGACTCTAATGGTTTTTCTGTCCGTGGAAGTGCTAAAAACAATAATTGATAATTTTAACTTGTAATCTTTTTTTACACATTTAGTAATCATCACTTCCAGTCACGATGTAGAATGTTTTCTATAATGACTTTAAAATCTATAATAATTTAAAAGAGCAGGTAGTTTAAAGTTTCGTAAATGATAATTAAGCACATTAAAAGCTCATTTGTTCCTAAATAAAATTTGACGTTCACAATACTGTTTTATTTAAAGATACCGCCTGAAAATTAAGCATTCCCTTGTATAGTAATAATGCTTCCAGCTTTTTTCTGTCATTTATCATTATTATTAATAATGTACTCATATTAGCACGACATTAGATACTAATATTTATGTTATAATGAATCTTTCACTAATGTACGGGATCGAAAATAGATGGGTCGCATATTCGCCTTAGAAACATTGAACCTTGGTAATTGCCATAATTGACCATTAGAGTTAATACTACACTCGCTGTTTTCCTTTCTCTTAATTTTTTTACGGCAAACATTATGTACATTTAACAGATATTTTAAAATATAATGTTTATAAATATAAATAAATGTTTATGATTGAAATAATAAGAATAATCTCGAACAAAACTGTATTAAGTGATTTTCTTCACAAAAAATAGGACCGTATGCAGGTTAAATAGGGCGTGCCAATAATTACTGTTTTATGTATATGATGAGATATCGGAAACAGGGGAATTGCATGCGTTTTGATTAAATTAGTGGTTTAATTGTAAAAAGTACCCGTCACTTACGTGTAGTCGTGGTGAGTATGTTCCACGCAACCAGAGGTGTCCTGTTAAATACGTTTTCCAGCGGACAGATACCCAGTGTCAGAGTGTTTGGGGCTTTAGGCATATTTCTCGTTCTCTATCGTGTAAATAACGTATTTTTAAAATATTGTCAAAGAGTATTTTGTACATGTGTGTATATCATTAGACATAATTAATTGTGGCGTCTCTGATATTTTTAGCGTACCGTATAATGTTGTTAAGAACGATATTTGAGCATATAATAAAAATATTTGGCTAAAGAATTATTTTTGAATGAAAAATTGAAAAAAAGGAGTTTTCGTACATAACATTTGAATGTACCGGGTGTGCAAATAAGTGAGGTAAGCGGCTGTATCTCAGGACCTGTCAATCGGACAACAATGAGAAAAATTTGTTTGTTATAAATGTGGCCATGCGAAAATGCTGGAAGTTTCGCATTTCACCGCTAGGGGGCGCAATTAAAAATTAAATAATAAAATTCAAAATTTCTCCCAAAACTCCTTCGTTAGAAAGTCTATACAATTCTTTATAATTTTGGTTTAAGGTTATTTGGCGTGCTGACCATAATAAGAGTGTTATCATTGGAATTGCTGTAAGTTCTAAACTACTTATTCAATTTTACTAAAAATAAAGCTTGTTTAGAAGACAAATGTAGGTATTTTAAATTGCCTTTCCCAGTGTTATACAACAGTTCCTAATAAAAGTGCTAGAGGGCCCAATTTCTTATATCAGTTTTTTCATTTTACTCCGAAAATGTACACGGTTGTTATTAATCGAATTAAGGACCAGCAGTAATTTTTAATTTCTGTCACCGTCGCTAGGGGGCGTTACGAATAAAAAAATAAGGTTTTTACTTCTTTAAAATTTTAATTGCAATGTTGTAGGTATTAATATTGCTGCTATTTTTAGAGTTATAGCGAAATTAAAATTTAATTTTAGCGTGGCTCGCCCTGTCAAGTTCTAATTAAACTTAAAATCCAGTTTTAAACCCAAAAATATTAGGTATTAATGCCTCGATAAATGTTCAAACCGCCTTCCGTCACATTCCAAACAGTCTTCTAATCTTGTTCGCGTGTATAAAACTGCTGCTTCGATTTCCGTAGCTGGTACTTGATGAATTGCATCTCGGATTCATGTCAAATCTTGTTGGTGGAGTTTAGAATACAATGTCTTTCAAGCGATCCGATAAGTAGAAGTCGAGACACGTCAAATCGGATGACCTGGCCGGCCAAGGAAATAGGATTCCCCTTCCTATTCAGCGTTCTTGAAAATATTCATTAATATGGTGTCGTACATTAAGGGAAAAATGGATACTCCTCCAACTGTAGATACATGATTTGCCCAATGTCCAATATCACATCTTCTAACAGGACTGGTAACTCATTTATTAAAAACTCTAAGAAGGGGTTTTACCAGTTAGCGCACAATCAAAAAAATAAGGACCGCTAATTTTGCCGCCTATAATGCCACACCACGCATTCAGCCTCCAGCGGCCTTGGTGCTACACTTTTCGCAACCAATACGGATTTCCCGCAGACCGGTAATGCATGTTATGTATGTTGACAAAAACTTATACTGTGTACAAAATCATTTTTGTTTAGGGCCTGGTGCAAAACTATATGGTAGGTGTGTAGTCTAAAAATAAAAGGTAACGCGCATTAGTAAATTGTGTCTATTAATATGTTTCGAACAGTAGTTCGAGCTGTTTCCAAATCTAAAGATAACTTCCCAGTTCGAATGTGTCTATTAAATTCTATGTAAGCTAAGACATTAATAATATTTTCTTCCGTCCTTCCAATGCGACGCCCCCTAAATCTAGGACGACGAAAAACTATCAGTATCGCGTAGACGCTGTACCAAGCGTGGATACCGGGCAGCATACTTGTCTTTCAGCTATTTCTGCATTTTGAAAGGCCTCGAAAGAGACCGTAATCATATCAACGGCTTCATCACTTGTGAAAAGCATTTAAACAAATATTCACAAACCAAATTGACAAGAATTAAACTACGTCTAATAAAAATTTGACGTTTCTATACAATGTTACTTAAAAGTTTGTTTTTTGTTTCCGCGGCCTAGTACTACACATTGATTAGACATTCCAAGACAAAGCGCTAAATGGCGGTATTTACTAATTGAAGTACTGATTAAACGAGTGCTTTTCTTTTTAAAAACATGTCAAATGTAATATTTTCTACTTACTATATCTGTGGAAAATTAATAAAATTAGTTTAAGGAAGGTGATAAGTATAAGGTAAGGGATTAATAAACGGAAAACGAAGCAGCAGTTTTATACACCCGAACGAGATTGGAAAACTTTTTTTTTATGATTGTGGACCTGAACAGGATAAATTTGGCCTATCGTGCTAAAGCACTCAGGAACACTTAGGAGGATGGATATAGGAATAATGAATTGCCAATAGATGCCAATGAACAGCTACCTTAAATTTTCTCATATCATAAGTGATAGGAAAGCAGGAACTAGGGAGATCATTCCAGAGTTTAGAAGCCGTGCAGAAAAATGTGGATTACGCCCGTTTGGTACGACAAGTGGAGATTTGTACTGCATACTGATGATGTGAATGAGCGAACCGAGTGTTTCTCGCAAAGATAGCCCGAGATGGTATCAACAGCACAATAGCCGTTGTAATAACGATAATACAAAGAAAGAACTGAAACCATGCTCAAGGGACTGTATGTGAGAAGTTAAGGACGGGTCATTTATAAGCCTAATCGCTCTCTTTTGAATACGATCAACGATATCGAGAGCGTATTGGGGAGCACTAACCCAGAGGTTATATTCCAGATGAGGCCGAATTTGGGCCTTATACAGCAGAAGGAGTTGTCGAGAGGTAAAGCACTGCTTAGATCTGCACAAAATGCCTATTTTACGAGCAGCTGTTTTGGTAGCCGACAGAAGATGGTCAACCCATGAGAGATTTGAAGATAGTCATACCCAACAGAGTTATTTAAGAACTGAGCCATTCATACTTACAATAGGAAATGATCGATCTTTTTTGGCGGACACAAGGCAACACTGAGTTTTGTTAGCATTAACTTTAGCTAGATTATTGCTTCCCCATTCGAGAATACGTTAAATGTCTTTGTTGATTGAATTTGCCATTCCAGCTTTAATTTCTTGATTTGACATAGAAGGTGGATTATCACTATGAGTAGACTGAGATGAACTACAGTGAAGAGTACTATCGTCAGCAAAACAATGGATGGGGTTAGTTGTTGAAGAAATAAGGTCATTTATGTACAGCAGAAAAACTGTAGGCGCCATAACGGATCCCTGTGGTACGCCCGCGTTAATGCTAACTTCTTTTGAAAAATATCCATGAACTACGACACGTATTCGTCTTTTATCAAGGAAACTAGAAACCCACTTGATGAGCGTATCATTTAATCCAAACCAGGTGAGTTTGGCAAGTAAACACTTATGCCAAACTTGGTCAAATGCCTTTGAGATATCTAAAGCGACTACAAATGTTTCACCGGAACTGTTTGGACTGTGATGGAAGGCAGTTGAAACATTTATTGAGGCATTAAATACCTAATATTTTTGGGTTTAAAATCGGATTTTTGATTTTATTTGAACTTTACAGGGCGAGACATTAAAATTAAACTGTAAACGCTATAACTCTAAAACTAACAACCGTATTAAATTAAATCTTGTATCATTTTTATGGCAAATTTAATTTACTTTTTGATTTTGATATAATAAATACCTACATGGCAATTAAAATTTTAAAGAACAAGCGTAAAAGCCTCATATATTTATTCTTAACGCCCCCGAGCGACGGTGATAGACATTAAAAATCACTGTTGGTCGTTAACTCGATTGATAATAGCTATCTATTTAATATAAGACCAACATTTATCCAATTCGGGTCCGCAAAACCAAACATTGTCAATTAAAGTGTTAAAAAAATCTTCATCTCGCTATAACTTTAAAACGAGCAAATGTACCAACTTGCGGTTTTTACGTTTTTCTTTTCGAATACCATGTCAAAATTTTTGGAGTAAAATGAAAACAAAACTGATATTATGACAAATTGAGCCATCTATCACTTTTATTAGGAAGTATTGTATAACAATGGGAACGACAATGTAAAATACCTATATTTGGCTTCCAAACAAGCTTTATTTTACTAAAATTGAATAAGTGGTTTAGAATTTACAGCAATTTTAATCATTACACCTTCAATAGCTTCCCCCACTCTAATTATGGCCAGTACGCCAATGAACCTTAAACCAGAATTATGTAGAATTGTTTAGACTTCCTAACGATGTAAGCAAAAGGGAAAAGGAAAAGGCCACGTATTTCATTCCTTCTCCCAAGGGGGAGGCGGGCTGCTCGAGCGTTCCGTGCTCCTTCAGCCACAATTGTGGATTCCCAGCATACATACATACATTACATATATATGCATGGTGGGATTAAGGATGGGTGTGATTAGGATAGGATCGGAAGTAACGGAGTTACTTGAGGGGGAAAATACTACCCCAGCCTTAGACAGTTTTAAATAAATGTGGCTGTAAAAGAACTTGGGTTTATCACAAAATACATAACATATTTAGAATGTTCATTATTTAATTATTTTAATTAAGAAATAAAAGTCATCCATCAATTTATTTTTATTGTTACAGCATTGAGTTGTATTACGGTGTATTAGTCTTACAGACAAACGCTTAACGTAATCCAATATTTATTGACAAGTATTGTTTACAAATTTATGAGAGAAGTGAGAGTTCTCGATTATAAGGAAACTCATGCTCATAGGGGGTATTAATAGTTTAATTTAAGTTTGGGAAAGAACCAACGAATTAATTAATGCTTTTGGAACAATTACTAGGTATTATGTCAATAAATGTCACGTTAACTATATATATATATATATATATATATATATATATATATATATATATATATTCGAGCAAATGAAAGCAAATCTTGTTTCATATATAACAAATTAATTAATTATAGACACAAATTTACTACATTAAAACTCACTTTACACCCTTTATTTGGGTCAATGTCATTGATTTTTACCGCTCATTGAGTAATAACGAGTATTTATATAAAATATACGAGGATAATAAGGAATACATTTCACAAAATATTTAGTGATAACGAAATTATGTAAAAAGCATTCGGAGTTTATGAGATTTTAATGTTAGATATTCAAGCAAGACATATGTGGTTAACAATTGGCAGGTGTGAACGGAACTAGTGCCTTGCCGTAGCTATTTACTCATAGTCGCTAGAGAGAGATTTAGCACCCCGGATTAAATACATCAGTATGTGGTGGTAGAAACTGTTCTCTTTATTGTTAAGACTAACATAGCACTCGAAGGCACTTCATTAACAAAACAGGGTAAGCGCGGGAAGGCAAGGTTTATGTTGTCAAGTTATAAACTTTTGCCCGACAATAAAAAACTGCGACTTTCAGTTAAAAAATGATTTTATTTTTCTACGTAATCTCCCTTGACTTCAACACACTTGGTCCAGCGTTTCTCCAACATCAGTATTCCTTCCCGGAAGTGAGAGTCTGCAAGGTTTCAAAATATTCATCTACGGCCCTCTCCACTTCTTCATTGGATGCGAAGCGCTCCCCAGAAACAAATTTCTTCGTTTGGGAACAGATGGAAGTATGAGGGTGCCAAATCAGGAGAATAGGGGGTATGGCCGAGCAAATCGGACCTCAAATCCCGCAGTTTTCCCATCGCCAACGCTAACATATCGGAGAATTTATCGATTGAATTAAACGAACTTGTTGTAGTATCTAGCGAGTGAGCTTGATGTATTAACATGGGTAGGTTTGGAAGTGAATTCGACAATTTTGGCCATGACGATTCATAGTTAGCAAGCCAGTCGGGACCATTCCACCATAATT
Source organism: Vesta saturnalis (assembly GCA_036346205.1). NCBI lineage: Eukaryota > Metazoa > Arthropoda > Insecta > Coleoptera > Lampyridae > Vesta > Vesta saturnalis. Next base: position 975,393 of record JARFJB010001250.1, read on the forward strand.
GAATGGACCTGACAGCCTTGGGCGTGACTCCACTGGATAGCAGGTCAGCGGGATTGCATTTAGCGGGAACGTGTCTCCAGATTGCGGAAGAAATACGCTCCTGTATATCAACGACTCGCATATAAACGTTTTTAGCCAGTCTTTAGCCATCCTAACACTATGGTAGAATCCAAGAAAAGGTACGTGGAAGATATTTACAAAGCCTTGACTACCTGTTCAGGGAGTTTAATAAATACAGCAGCGCTGAGTTCGACTTTACACACAAAATATTTACATGGACTTGATTACTTTGATCGATAGATTTAAGGCAGATGTTTGCACCATATGCTCTAATAGAAGCATCACAAAAACCGTGCAACTGAACGGCAACTGGCACATTGCATATGGCGTGTCTGGGTATTTAGAGTATACTAAGCTCCGTTAATTCACTCCTATAAGATGACCACGACCGGCGATGGCACCGAGTCGTCCCAGCCAAGTGGGTCAAAGATTTGAGCAATTTGGGAAAGAATAATGTGCTTTGTTAGCTTGTTGTGGGAGCAGGTGAAATGGTGCAGACCTGGATGAATGCCCTCTTCGGGTAGGCGAGCCAATACTATTGAATCGTTGGAAATCCACTTGCGAAGAATAAAGCAGTCTTTACGAAGAGTACGTGAGACGTCCGAGACGAGTTCTTGAGCTTGCAAGAGGTCATTGGCGCCATTCAAGAGATCATCGACATAGAAATCGGACTTGTCTGTACATCTTCTCGATGTCAGCGGAGATGCCAAACGCGAAACCGTACCAAGATCAAAAAGAGGTCCTGTTGTATAGTAGGACCAACCATTTGAAGATTATTGATCGGCCAGACGTAGTCGATGAGGATCCGTTAAAGACTACTCGAAGTTTAGTTGTGAGGCTTGATTTTTTCATCGCCCTATGATGTGGAAGATAATAGGAAGTGTCTCTAAACGATGCGACTGAAGGTGACATGTGACCTTGATTTTGATATTCCTCTATAAATGCAGCATAGCGGTCTAACATGTTAGGATTCATTTGAAGATGTTGTATGAATATCTAAGAGTATCGATAGTGGCCTTGAAAGGCATGTCGACAATAAATCTACCGTCTTTGTCTCTTATGACGGTTTTTGTAAAGTGGGTTTCGCATTCTGTTTCCTCAGAGGAGAACGATCTGGTTGTGTTTGCCGTTCAGTAGACGCCTCTGGGATAGCAGCACCTGATGTTATGTGCAGTAGGGAATGATGTCTCGCCTTGCAGGTGCGACAATTGGATTTAGAAGGACATTGAGGAAGCATATGACCCTCGTATAGTCAGTTCAACCATAATTTCAATTCCTTAACCTTAGCGATTCTTTGTGATGCCGAGAATTTTAGAAACTGTTCGCAAGAGTGTGAGAGTCCTTGCATAGCATACATGTTAAAGGGTGTATCACAACGGATTTTGATAGCTGAGGTTTTTCCTTTACGGGTATAGACTTTGCATCCGACTTAGATTGTAAGCTATCTAGCAAGTTTGCAGTGTTCGTTAGACAGGTTTTGAACTCGTCAAAATTTGGTAATGCTGTACCAGCATCATTTTGGAGTGTCTCCCATTGACGTAATATTTTGGAATCTAGTTTGCTTGACATTATGTATATAATGTTCGTCTCAAATAATTGGGCATCGGAAGCCAAAGAGCCCTAAAGCTGTGACGTGTTTAAATAACGCATCAGAAATCTTTCTCAATGCGAGAGAAGCCTCCTTGACGCAGGGTTCTGAATCTAGTGGTTGCGTATTAGCATACGAGGTTGATCTTATGTGTTGACTGTACAGCAGTTGGAAGCCGACTCACCCCCGTCCAGTCCATTTACTTTGCTTGCCCTTTCGAAATCTTAGTGCTACCGTTATGTAAACAATTCCGAAAATCGGAAATTCTACACGACTCTCAACACATACTGTAATATATTATTTAATAATAAGTCTCCATATTTGTATAGCAAGATTCGATTTAAAACTGATGGGCACACTATTAACATTAGAAGGAAGAACTTGGTAACTATTCCGCAACATAAATTAGAAATCTTTAAACGATCCTTCTCATATAATATTGCTAAGTGTACTAATTTGCTGCCACTATGTTCCCAACGCGTATCATTAAGAACATTTAAAATAAAATTAAAACAAATCTTACTGTTTATGGAACTGCATTTTAATGGTTCTAACTGTACCAAAATTGAATAACAATGGTTAAGCGATAAGTTATAATGAAAATTCTTCAATATTTAAAGCACGGCTGAATTAATTATTTGTTTCTCGAATTTTTCTTTTCTTTCTTAAGGTACACGTGGAAGAACATTTGGGTACATTCTACGTAAACTGAACCTGTTCCTTTTGGCTTGTCCTATGTAGTACATAGGTCGTGTATAGTATATTGTTTTGGATTTACACTCAATAAACATTATTATTATTATATATAAAATTTGATTGAATTCTTCTTCTGTCTGTAATCTATCACTCACACACCTACGTTTACTTTTTAAGTGTAAAATTTAAGAACTATATGACCCTTTTCATTATTTTACATTAAGTCTTAATATGATTTATTTTTTAAATTGTTCACCTAACTATATATTTACTGCATAACAAGGATTTTATTTCACACTTACTTTTTTTAAATTGATCGTGAAGTTTTTTAACATTAAAGTATATATTTTAATTATTTTTCACAAATATTTGAAATGTTTAGAAATTACCAAACATTTCTCGTAATGCAGGAGTTTACCTCACTCTTAATTGCTCAATGGATTGTAAATAATTGTATGCTGATGTAAACTAACTACATTTGTTACTTTTGGTCAGACATCTTTATATGATCGATAGCTTGTAAAACAACAAGCACAATCAAAAATATACTTTAAATAACCACTATCGCGAGATTGTATTTTGTTTTTAAATTACTTAAATTACAAAATTTTACTCTGCCATTTTTACGATAGTCTTGCGGGAGTTTTAATTTAAGACCGAGTTAACCCCCATCACCAATTCTTTAATTATATGTTCCCCTTTGGTGCTTTTTTCTAAACTGTCCAATAACAAAATTTAAATAGGTAAAATGGTCTTCTATAGCTAGTTCATGTCTATCTTGAAAAGTGCCAACCTACCTGCTCTACTGTATCTCTACGCAATAACTTGTTTACAAATTGATCAATAACTTTTAATCAGTTTTTTTTAGATTATATTATATTGAATATATATGAATTTATCGAGCGAAATGAATGAAAACTTCATTAACAAAAATGGTATCTTTTTATTAGTCTTTCTAAAAAATAAATAAGATAAGAAAAAAAAATGCACATGTATATGTACATTTTGAGATTCATACAGTAAGTATACGATCTATTATTTATATCTATCTATTATGTCGTGACAGTAGACATAACTGTCCGGTAGTCGGACGATACCGTTAGTAGGGAATGCTACATCGTCCGGGGCACAATTTGGCCAGTAACCGATCTGCTCGCTATGGTATTACTCAAGAAAACAATACAATTGCCTCGGATCGACCTGGCTACAAGGGGCGGTCAAGGTCGAAACAGACAGGCCCCGTTGCTGACGACTGTGCAAGGAATGAATAGCGAGTCGGTACGTGGAATGTTAGAGGTATGCATGGTAAAGAATTTGAAATTGCGAATTTAATGTACGAAAGACACCTTGATATTCTGTGTGTATCGGAGACAAAGCGCAAAGGAAAGGATGCTGTGGAGATGGAGGATGGCAGCCTGGCACTATGGTCAGGAGTTGAGACGGAAGTGCATGGCGCAAAAGGTGTTGGGATGATCATAAGTGAAAGAGCGAAAAGATGCGTTAAACAGTACGAATTGGTATCTCCCCGGGTAATATGGGTTAGAATGAAAGTGGAGTTTCGAAGAATTTTTTCTTATTACATGGTATGCACCGGTGAATGGAGAAAGAGACCAGGAGCGTGAGAACTTCTGGAATGAAGTAGAGAACGTGTTGAACGTATGTAAGCCAAACGAAAGAGCGATTATATTGGGGGATATGAACGGATGGGTGGGTGTTCAGAGAGAACATAGTGAACGCGTTCTAGGAAAGTTCGGAGACCAAAGAATCAATGAGAACGGTGAACACTTGCTGAACATCTGTGTGGAGAGAAGCCTGTTTGTATCCAATACGTGGTTTAAACACAAAAATGTGCATATGTATACATGGCAAAGAGGTAAATCTAAAAGTATGATAGACTTGATAGTGTATGATGAACGGCTTAGAAACCTGGTGAAAGACACAAAAGTAATGCGCGGAGCGGAGTGTGGATCGGACCACTTTTTGGTTGTATCGAGAGTGTTTAGGGCAAAAGTGGGTATGGAGAAGGAAAGCAAACGTAGTGCGAACGTCCAGAATTAGGGTTGACAAACTAGTAGATAATGATGAGAGAATGAAATACGCAGATGCTGTGAATAAAGAGTTGAATGTGAATGAAACAGTGTGGAACGAACAAATAAAAGACACTGAAAGTGCATGGATAAGCTTGAAAAACTCTGTTGTCAATTGTGCCGTGCGAATATGTGGAAGAGTGATTGCAGGTAGACAGAAAAAATGTGCTTGGTGGAATGAGTCGGTAAAAAAGGCAGTAAGTAAGAAAAAAGATGCGTACATAGCAATGATTGCTGCAAAAAATGAGACTGAGAAGAAACTATTGTATGAGGTGTACAGATTAAGAAACAAAGAAGCGAAGGAGACAGTGAGAATATGTAAAGAGGAAGTGATGGCTGTGGAAGGAGAGAAAATGCAGAATGATTTTGAGGGAAATTCTGGAAATGGGTCAAAAATACAAAACGTGGACCAAAACAGAACGCTGCAGGTGTGATGAAAGATAGAAACGAAATAGTATGGGACGATTGTGAAGTGAGGAAATGCTGGCAAGAATATTTCGGAAAGCTGTACAGTAGTGAGAAAAGTAAGACTGAAGGGTTAAATAAGGAGAATATAGAAGAAATGATGAATGAAACTGGGAAGGATATTGGAATAAATGAGGTAGAGAAAACGGTAGGAAGGTTGAAAACGGCAAGGGAGCAGGCGTAAATGAAATCACTGGTGAAATGCTCAAGTATGGTGGTGCAAGGCTTATACGAAGATTGCGTGAATTATTCAATGTATGCCTTATGTGTGGAAAAGTGCCGAGTGATTGGAAGAGCGCGATCATTGTACCATTGTATAAGGGTAAGTGGAACAAGAGTGATTGTAAGAACTACAGAGGAATAAGCTTGCTCAGCGTACCTGGTTAAGTATTTGGAAGAATACTGATTGATGGAGTACGAGAAACTACACATTCTAAGATGTGGGATGTGCAAGGTGGCTTCATGCCAGGGAGAGGATGTGTCGATCAGATGGTTGCTCTCCAGCAGGTGATCGAAAAGTGTTTAAAGGTAAAAAGGAAGTTGTACTGTGCGTTTGTAGATCTGGAGAAAGCATATGACAGAGTGAATAGAGAGAAGCTGTGGGAAATATTAAATGAATATGGCGTAAATAAAGGTCTAATAAATGGAATAAGGGCAGTATGCAACGGTAGTCGGGCATGTGTTAGGGTGAGAGGAGGTGTGAGTGAATACTTTAATATTGAGCAAGGAGTGCCAAGGCTGTGTGATGTCACCGTGGTTGTTCAATGTATACATGGATAACTGTCTTAGACAAGCATGTAACGATACAAATGGTGTAATGGTTGGTGACGTAAATGTACGACTCCTGGTGTATGTAGATGACACAGTCTTATTAAGTGACAGTGCGGATGAGCTGCAAACCGCTCTGAGGAAGTTTGCTACAGTCTGTGAGAGCATGGGCCTAAAGGTAAACGTGAACAAAACTAAGATTGTGGTGTTCAATCGGGAAGGTGGAAAGGAGAGTAGAGTATTTACTCTGCGAGATGAAATTGTGGAGCAAGTGGACGAGCTGGTATATCTCGGTAGAATGTTTACTGCAGATGGTACAATTGAGAGCGAGATTGAACAACGCAAGATTAACGAAACAAATATATGTGGGTGAGGTTAGGGGAAAGGCCGGGCCTGGTAGGCCGCGTAAAACTTGGCTGAATGTAGTAGAATATATGATAAAGGAAAGAAAGATAAGGAGTTTTAAAAACAAAAGGGCATGTCAGAGACTATCTATGAATCTTGTGGAAGCTAGGGAAGTATGCGGAGATAGGAAAGCATGGAGAGAGATTGTGAATGAAAAATAAATAAGAGGCAGGGATTGTTTTGCCTACCCCGCAAGGGAATGGCGTGAAGGTTAAGTAAGTAAGTAAAAAATAAATTAGAAAGCATAATTAGTTTCCAAACCTAATGTGTAAATTTTATTAAACAAAATGTGGCCTATCAAATGCATATTAATTCATTTCCATATTTTATAAACTTTATCATATTTCACAATATTCTCATTGATAAGCACTGCCTCTATTTATTACATTGTAACTAATATTTACCTATATCAAGACTTATAGTAATTTAAAATTTGTTTAAGCTTCCTTTAAAGACATTTAACAATCTAAATGTTATTTCACCTATTTATATTGAATTTGGTTACCTGATCACTTACTTAAGTACTCGTAAAATGTTTTAACCTATTCGCAATTTATTTTCAACCCCTTTTCGTGGCGTAACTTGATTTTAATTTACAGAAAGATTAAAAATAAAAATGTAACTTCTAAATTGTATCACTTCACATTCTGAGACTACTATTAGGCCCTGCTTTTGTTATTAACGGTTATTTCTATGATATCAATAAAATGTGTATATTAAATTTATTTGTAATATGTAATTAATAATTACTAAGATCCACAATTTACTAATGATACATTTTAAAGTGCTCTATTATTATTTAATATACAGGGTGTCCCTAAATTGCATAGCCAAAATGACAATGAAGATTACTTACGTGAAAATAAGCCGATTTAACTAAACTTGTCTTAGTCCAAAAGTTGATAAGAACGAAGCTACAGGGTATTAAAGTTGAAAAAATAAACTTTTTTGTGCTACACTGTAGGCCCTTTTAGTATGGAATAATAGTTTTCCCTACCTTTTCTGCTTTAAAAAGGTATACCTTCTTGATATCGCTAAGAGCACCGGTTTCTGAGAAAAACGCACTTAAAGCTCATGATGCATGCAAATTATCCAAAAGTATAATAATAATTCATAATAAGAATAAGAATAATTCATGAAACCGATTTATTGAAAAAAAAATAAAAAAGAATGAAGTTTTTCAAGAACAATAATTATTCAAGAAAAAACAAAAACAAAGATTAACAATATGAAGAACAAAGTTAAACAATTAAATCGGATTATTATCAACCAAAAGCTAAATAAAACTTAAAAAAATAAAATTATGTTATGTAAATTTTGTTTTAACAAGTACAATTGATGGACTTTTTTGGAAGGTACTTAATTTGCTAATTCAACAAATATTGATAATTTTCACCATTTTCCTGCATGCACAAGTTAATTCTTTTTAAGAAATTACATTGTACTCTGGACAATATTTCAGGACTATTCTGCAATACATTGGCTTCATGAATTATTCTTGCCAACAATTCTTCTTGCGTATTAACTGGGGATGCATAAACTTTTGATTTCAAGGCACTCCACAAAAAAATCGCAGGGTGTCAAGTCCGGTGATCGAACCAGCCAGTTCACAAGTGCGTGACCTCCTCTTCCAATTCAGCGCTGTGCATATACTTCATTTAAGTAAACATTTGAAGTAAAATGAGGAGGTGCGCCATCATGCATAAACCAAAGGTCACGACGAAGGAGTAAGGACAAAATCAATAAAACAGGTAAATTTTGTATTAAAAAAGTTCAAGTACCTATCTCAGTAAGTAATCAGAATGTAAACACTTAAATACATATTCAAATAAAATTTCCCGCCAAGCGACCAAGGGCTAAGACCAGAAAGCAAGTTGCGAAGCCCTGTGTCTGTCTTGTAAACATTAGGCCCCTTATTATAATACAAGTTCAAATTTCTCCTCATAGATGGCGCCACAACAAACCTTAATTAATCCTACCGCTAAGTAACGCAACCTCTATTACAGAAATATTCATTAGCCCATACACCACTAGATGACCCTTCAAACAATTCAAGTTTCGCAACAAGGGGGGCCACGACAAAAGGGCGCAGACCTGACACAAGTTCTTATAGCTGTCTTATGAGATGGCATTAGAGCCCCTTATTGTAATACTATTTCCAGCCAAGGGGGCCACGACAAGAGGGCGCAGACCTAACACAAGTACTTATATCTGTCTTATGAGGTATCATTAGGGCCCCCTATTAGAACATTTTCAAATTTCTCACCGTAACCATGACAGAGCCTTAAGCCACCAATCAGAGCTCAGAAACTGGGTGGGGCTAAGAACCGATAAGAACATAATCAGGTAAAAGGGGCTGTCCTTAGGACCACCGATCAGAACATTGTCTGCGCACGCATTTGCCTAACTTCCAGGGGCAGTACAAAGGGGCCAATAATAAAAGTGTCTACAATTCCAGCTCAGATATTTACTTGAAATTGATCCTGATAATGAGATACTCTCGTTTCATGAAGGTTTCCAACAGCATAAACATGTTCATTATGAACATTCAAAATACCACATCTAGTAAAGTACCTTTGTCCGTGAACAACACTTTTTTACTAAAATTTGGGTTTTCGATTCTTCTTCTATGAATATTAAATCGACAGAAAGCTAAACGTTGATCAGGATCCATGAGCAATATGTCTTTTCGAATATGAAAGGGGTGCAATAATTGTTCTTGAAAAACTCTATGAACTGATGATTCCGAAATTCCCGATTGCAACTCTACACGTCGTGTGCTGGTCTTTAGACTTATTTCAACAACGTCCAAAATCCAATCTTCCATTTCCACCGTCCTTGTGGTTCGTCTGCGTCCAGAATTTACACGGCTTGGTTGAAACTTGCCATTTTCCCGGAGACGTCTTTCAATATTAGCAATAGTGTGCCGATTTGAAGTTCTACGGAAAGGTTATTTTTCCCTATAAATTCGTACACTTCTTCGACCGTTGCAATGGCAAAGTCCATAGACTAAAAGCATATCCACCATTTCAGAATTGGTCAAACTGTGAGCCATAATTATGGATCTTTATCAACAGAAAAGCGACCGAAAAACTAACGTTTGATAAATAAATTCAACTGTCGATATGGTAACTAAAAATCAAAGGCGACTAAAGTTTTTTACCTAAGTAAAACCGCTTGCCCATATGTGCAATGCATTAGACAATATTTTTTTCTGGCTAAACCGTTCATCTTATCCAAATTTTTCACGAGAGAAAAAAGATTCAAAATTAATTGAAATTAATTAAAACTAATTGTTACTGCGGCAAGAAATAGGATAGTCAAATAAATTATTTTGATACTTTTGGATAATTTGCATGCATCATGAGGTTTAGATGCGTTTTTCTCGGAAACCGGTGCTCTTAGCGATATCAAGAAGGTATACTTGCAGAAAAGGTAGGGAAAACTATTATTCCATACTAAAAGGGCCTACAGTGTAGCACAAAAAAGTTGTAGCGGTTTAAACATTTACCGAAATCGATGATAAATTTGAATTTCTCATCCCAAGAAATTTTATAATATTAGCTCAAAGCAGTCGAAATATATGAAAGAAAATGTGATTTACTTTTGCAACTTTGACACCTTGTAGCGTCATCAACTTTTGGACTAAGGCAAGTTTAGTTAAATCGGCTTATTTGTACGTAAGTAATCTTCCTTGTACTTTTGGATATGCAATTTAGGACACCCTGTATGTGAGTTGGTCTTTAGTATAGGTGATGATTGCAAATTAACGTAGGAAGAAGTTAATGTTGCTTTTAATTTACATTTATGTGCAATCCATGTAACGAGCAGTAACAGTTGTATGTGAATTAACGAAGTCTGTATAGCTTTTATTATTTAACGAAATTTTCAGTTTGTAATTGTAAAACCAACTGAAAAAAATCTCATTAAAATTTTTTTAACTGAATGTATTGATTAGGTATAACACTGCTTTTAATCAGTCATTGCAAAGGGTGACAAATTAATAATAAAATTATATAGAATGTAATATCAAAATTATCGTTGTGAATATTAACGATATGATCCAGAAGGTATTGTAAGTATGCGAATAGGTTTGTAACATAAAAGTTTTAGCTGAAGATTTATTCAGACAGGAATTTAGAAACATTACATTCCTTATGGGGAATTTACTAGAAAAAATTAATTCGATAAATATTTAATTGACAACTGTATATATACAGGGTGTTTCTAAATTCATGCGACAAAATTCGGGAGGTGATTGCTCGCACGAAAGTAAGATGGGTCTTTCCTATAACAAAATTTACTCAGCATTTCGAGATATCTTAAAAGGTGGTGACTAAAATTGAGTTTTTATTTTGTTTCTAAAATTTCAGTAAAACTAGAAACTTGAAATTCTGTAATTTTCGTGCAGTCGCAAAGGACTAACCACGGTATTTTTCAATATTCCTGTTACATTATACGGGGTGAAATTAGCAACCTTACTTTATTTCATATCAAAACTTTTTTTCGAGATGAAGTTTTATTAAATAAAATTATAACTTAAAATCCATTTTATTTAAAAAATATTTTATTCTTAAATTTTTTTCCCAAAACCAATAGCTGAAGAGAAAAATAAACACCATAATTTATAATTTTTTTATTAAATTGAGTGGAAAACAGTAAAGATGTAAAATGTAATATGATTCATAATAAATGCTGGAAATGACCACCTCTAGCGAAAATACATGAATGTAGCCTACGTGTCATGGATTGCCGTACACGTTCAAAGATGAAAAAATACCTGTGCTTAGTCCTTTGCGACTGCACGAAAATTACAGAATTTCAAGTTTGCTTTACTGAAATTTTAGAAACAAAATAAAAACTCAATTTTAGTCACCACCTTTTAAGGGTGATATCTCGGAAAGGAGTGGGCTGAGTAAATTTCGTTATAGGAAAGACCCATCTTACTTTCATGCGAGCAATCACCTCCTGAATTTTGTCGCATGAATTTAGAAACACCTGTATATATATATATATATATATATATATATATATATATATATATGCAGGGTGTTGCGCGAAGAGTTTTGATTAAAAGTAATGGCGGATACAGTTATGTTAAAAATCTGAAATTACCAAGCTATCGGTTTTTGATGACGCTGAGTTCAAATATAATATTGTCCTGAATGTGGCATTTCCGGTTACACCGGAAGTAGACGTCAACTTTGTTATTTTAAATGGAACTAAATATTTTTTATTTTATTTTCGAATTGTACATGAAATTATAGATAAAATTTGTGCACAATGTCCTATACCAAAAATGAAGTATTTTCGAGATATTTCGATTTTTTTAAAAATTTTGAAAAAATCCTAGTCCACATTGAATAACGATATCTCCATTAATAACGAAGCTAGTGACGTGAAATTGTAACCAATAAACAACAAGCGCTTACCCGTTAACTTCATATATCCATCTCATTGATATTTCATACAGGGTGTTTTAAACTTAGCCGCCAACATTCACAATTTAAATCATTTATAAGTTGCTTACTTTAAATAGAACACCCTGTATTTTATTACACTACCGCTGTATTTTTTTAAGTCAATTCGTTTGGTATCAGTATTCCCTATACCTAAATCCAACCACTTTTGAGATATTTCATTATCTTTGTTAAAACATAACAACACTTAACTATTTCAACATTAGTAAAGGGTAGGCCATGATTTCCACTATTTAAGGTGATATTTTGTTATTTTTTCATAAGTTATTAATTCTGAAAAGTAACCGATAGCCTGAAAGGATTATTAATTGTGGATATCATTAAAAACGTTGACTAAGTATTTTGTATTAATTTAATTAGATAACTTACAAACAAAAATAACTGAATGTAATATTAAACAAATAAAGTTTTATAATATGTGTTCAAAATTAGCACCATCTACTTCTAAACATTTATGAATCCTTTTCATTAAGTTATGTCTTGTAATTCTGGACATATGGTCGGGTGTTAGAGAATTAAAAGCAAGTAAGACTCTCGCATCATATCTTCCTTTGTCGTAATTTTTAATGTAACCCCAAATACCAAAATCTAGAGGAGCCAAATCCGGAGAGCGAGCTGGCCAACGAAACGGACCCTGATTGGCAATCCATCTATCATCAAACATGTCGTAAAGATGCTGAGCAACAGGCCCAAAGTTATGAGGAGGTGCTCCATCTTGCTGATACCAAGCTGAAGCCGCCTCTCCATTTCTTAAAGCATGTAACGCCGGTCGTATGGCTTCTTCTAAAATGTGGCAATATCTTGTACCATTTAAATTTTCATCATAAAATCTTATTGCTAAAATTTTATCGTCTTTTATTGCACAAAAAACATTAAAACTCCAACTATCTTGGAAATAACGTTCTCTACTAACATGTGGATTTTCATTAGACCGAAAATGGGAATTATGTCGATTAAATAATCCATTTTTGCTAAACTTTGCTCACACCATATAACTTTTTTTATGAAGTTTTCATCCTCTTGGGTCTTCATTAAAAACCATTCACAGAATTCTACCCTTCAAGGAAGATCACCTAATTGTAAGTGTTGCACCAAATGATATGAAAATGGTTTCCATTTGTGTTTTTTTTAATGCGACGAATTGTTCTCGTCGACAAAGTAAGATCTCTCTCACAACCTCTAATGGAGGCATTTGTAGAGGCCGTAAAATAACCCAAAACATTAATTTCGCTTATGTCACTGTCCACTAGTGGTTTATTTTTATTAATTTTTGTCTTAAATTGACCAAACTGACGGCAGTTTTTAAGCAATCTTCTTACAATATCACCAGTTGCATTTGGTCGATTTGGATATCTTTCTGCAAAAACACGGCAAGTCCGTTCAACAATTCTATTACACTCACCGTAAATAATAATAAGATTTAAAAATCATCATTTGTAAATCCTACATTTGCCATTATTTACTATGAAATACAAACTGGTAAAGAAAACTGTCAAAACAACATAAACAATTAATGTTCTAACTATCAAATCTTTGACAGCCATAGCCTACCCTTTACTAATGTTGAAATAATTAAGTGTTGTTATGTTTTAACTAAGATAATGAAATATCTCAAAAGTGGTTGGATTTAGGTATAGGGAATACCGATGCCAAACGAATTGGCTTAAAAAAATACAGCGGAAAATGTAATAAAATACAGGGTGTTCTATTTAAAGTAAGCAACTTATAAATGATTTAAATTGTGCATGTTGGCGGCTAAGTTTAAAACACTCTGTATGAAATATCAATGAGATGGATATATGGAGTTAACGGGCAAGCGCTTGTTGTTTATTGATTACAATTTCACGTCACTAGCTGCGTTATTAATGGAGATATCGTTATTCAATGTGGAGTAGTATTTTTTCAAAATTTGAAAAAAAATTGAAATATCTGAAAATACTTCATTTTTGGTATAGGACATTGTGCACAAATTTTATCTAGAATTCCATGTAGAATTCGAAAATAAAATAAAAAATATTAGGTTCCATTTAAAATAACAAAGTTGACGTCTACTTCCGGTATAACCGGAAGTGCCACATTCAGGAAAATATTATATTTGAACTCAGCGTCATCCAAAACCTACAGCTTCGTAATTTTAGAATTTAACATAACTGTATCCGCCATTATTTTTAATCAAAACTCTTCGCGCCACACCCTGTATATATACAGGTTGCGGTATTAGTGCGTCGAAGTACGGTATATCCGTTATTAAAGGAGATATCTAAAAAAGTTATTCACAAAAAGTATAGACAACTTCAAACTTCACATTATAAAATTGTTTTCGTATTTACAGGGTGCTACATATTACCAGGGTGAACCAAACATCCTTTTTTGTAAATGGGATACCCTATATATTATTTAAAATTTAGATTAAGCTCATCTCCCCCATACTTCCAATGTAAGGTTTCATTACGTTATACAGGGTATTTCAAAAGTTATGGTCAATTGTACACGACAATCATTCTCATTTCAACGTCCTGTATACTCTAGACCGAACAACCTAACAATAATTTTTTCCAGGCATAACTTTTTGACATTGGTACAGTGTTATGAGAAAGTGCAATATCTTTATTATTACACCAATTGAATATAGAGCGAGCCAAAACTCGAACACATGATTTTGTCAGTTTTTTCAAATGAATCATACTCTATTTTATTTTAAAAAGTGAAAATAAACTTTATGTTCTTTCATTTTTATTAAGCACGCCCTATAGCTAAAATTGTTAATTTCTAAGATATTTTCGGGATAATATAACTAGTGTTATGATTATCATCGGTGATGGCTCGAATTAAAATCAATGAAAATTGATTCAATTTTGTGCAGGTTTTAACGAATGGTATCATCGATTACTAACCATAACAAGTGTTCTTTGAAACTTTTTGTTACTTTGACAATAAACTATTTCATTCATTAAAATCATGTGACAGTCAACATGCAGTGATAAAATTATCACCGATTTGATAGCCTATTCTGCGATTTTGTTTTTGTATTTTAACCAATGAAAGTAATAAAAAATGTACCATGTGACATGTGAATTATATTCTCAGTTTAATAACAGAAAGAGAATTTTTTAACAATTTCTATTATAACAAGTTAACTGTGAGCAAATCACAGATAGATATTATTCAGTAATAATTAGTAGCTTGTCATTTAACAAACTTCTTTGAGATTGTGTTGTGTTTATCAATTTCAATTTGTAAACACTTAAATACTGTTTGAAATGAACTTTCCTGTTGAGGAATTAACAGAAATGATATGGGTACAGGGAGATTGTATGAAAAATTGTTTATTAACACAAAGAATTTACAAAGAGAGATATCCCTCACGAAGACAACTCAAGAAAATAGCGTTGGAAAGGTTAGTAGATCGTTTTAATCGTACGGGTTCAGTAGTTTATGAAAAAAACAAAGGGCAAAATCTGTATTTAATACTGCGTAAAAATAAGATGCATCCATACCATATCCAGTTGCATCAAGAGTTACTCGAAGATGACTATCCCAGAAGGGTTGCTTTTTGTGAATGCGCTCAACAACAAATCCACGATCAAGCGGATTTCTTTGGTTTGGTCCTCTTTGAAGACGAAGCCACGTTTGATAAAAATGGAACTATGAATAGACACAATTTCCATTATTATTCGACAAGTAATCCCCATCTTATAGCAACTCATAGTCAAACTAGGTGGTCTTTGAATGTTTGGGGTGGTATAGTTGGAGATCACGTAATTGTACCACATTTTTTCGATGGAACAGTGAATGCTGAGGTTTATTTGGACATTTTAGAATATCATTTACCATTACTGTTGGCAAACGTTCCTCTTAACATTCGTCAAAGAATGTGGTTATTACACGATGGAGCTCCGGTACATCACACTAGATTAATTCATAATCATCTTAATACCCATTTTTCTGGAAAATGGGTGGCAAGAGGAGGACCCATTGCATGGCCAGCTCGTTCACCAGAGTTAAGTAAAATTGACTTCTTCAAGTAGGGTTATGTAAAAAACCGTGTGTATCAAATTCCTCCAACCACACAAGATGATATGAAGAATAGAATACGAGAAGCATTCCACAGTAATAATATAGAAATGTTAAGAAATGTCAGTCGAGGATTTGAAGATCGACTGCAATGCTGTATTGATGTTTTCGGTGGACATTTTGAACATTTATTATGAAATTAATTAATTTAATAAGAATTTTGTCTTAATAACCGATGTTTTTTGAATTTTTTATAATAATTTGTCACACTTCTATTTGTTCACGGCTAACTTGTTATAATAGAAATTAAAAAAAAATCTCTTTCTGTTATTACATTGAAAATATCTCAAAAATTCACGATTTTAGCTGTAGGGAGTGCTTAATAAAAATGAAAGAACATAAAGTGTATTTTCACTTTTTAAAATAAAATACAGGGTGAAAAAATTGACAAAATCATGTGTTCGAGTTTTGGCTCGCTCTACATATTCAATTGGTGCAATAATAAAGAAATAGCACTTTCTCGTAACACTGTGCCAATGTCAAAATGTTATTCTTGGAAAAAATTATTGTTAGGTTGTTCTGTCTAGGGTATACAGCACGTTGAAATGAGAATGATTTTCGTGTACAATTGACCATAACTTTTGAAATGCCCTGTATAACGTAATGAAACCCTATATTGGAAGTATGGGGGAGATGAGCTTAATCTAAATTTGAAATAATAATATAGTATATATATATATATATATATATATATATATATATATATATATATATATATATATAATGTAATTATTTAATGGAAATAATAAACAAATGATTAATTCAGGGTCCAAAAATCCTAAACTAAAAAAGATGGGTTCAGTCTCCAGTCCACCCGCACGGACTGTCAATGATCTAAGGGAGGCTAACGGTGCAAATGCTACCTGCACACCAAAACATTGAGTTATACTTCGATTTTCTGTACAACGCGTCATCGGCGTGGAATTGTGATATCCACTGACCGATAACCAAAGGCAGTCCAATAAATGTTAAGAATTAATGAGAAACAGGAAGACTACAGCACACTCTTAACAGCCGGATGAACAATATAGTGTCACGCCAAAATTTGAAATAGCCCAGGATTAGACAAATTTGTATCTTATATTTGTATAAGCAAAGCGCCTAATAAAACAGCATTGTTTTCTAATTGTTAAACAATATTGTAAAATACATGTATAAAAAAAACTAATCGATAATCCTAATAGCCTACGTACAAATAAATACAAATAGTTTAAATATCGAATTTTTGAGTTTTAACACGTGTAATCATTAAATTATTGAAATCCAAAAATTGTTATTTAAATAGACACATAGAATAACAAACACCTTAAAATAAAATAAAATTTTGTTAGATGCCGCAAGTTTTCCCATTTTCATACTTTTCATATTTACATATTTTAGTCTCAATTTTGAGTCATCATATTCTTTAAATAAAGTAAATATGTGTTGTGATTCTGGGTTTGTTACTAATAAACTAGCACGATAATTACCACAGTCCAATTAACGTATTTTTTGCTAAAAAATCACTCGCATATGTAATAGCTTAGACGTCAAACGGATCTTTATAAAAAGCTGCAGAGTTAAATATTGTTAAATATTGGTGGAACTGTATTTAATAATTCATTTTCTTCATCATCTGTAACGTGCCAATTCTTGTCTATTGTTACCTTAATTTAAGTTTTGAATTTGTATTATTATTGGTAAATATATTTACATTACGTTGGCATCTTTTTTCTTTCAATAATTAAATTTTGAATTTTATTTCGATTTTTCACTTTAGTGTACATAATTACGAACGTCCCTGTATATATGTTATGGTCTATGTTTTGTGCGCAAATGCGAACTCAAGACGCTTAATTCATATCCTTTCCATTTCTTCTGCCGTCCTGTTCAGTACGTTATCTTTTTTAAGTTTTG
The DNA here is from genome assembly GCA_036346205.1 of Vesta saturnalis. NCBI lineage: Eukaryota > Metazoa > Arthropoda > Insecta > Coleoptera > Lampyridae > Vesta > Vesta saturnalis. The sequence continues at coordinate 992,912 of JARFJB010001250.1, forward strand.
CTTCCCTATGGAAGGTATGTAAGGCTTTTAATTACATTTTTGTATATACAGTGCTAGTCAAAAGTCCCCTCTCCCCCTTGTATCTTTTGAACGGTTTTAATTATACTAATGAAATTTGGAGGGTGAATATAAACTGATATAAGCTTCTCAACTAGTCATGACAAGTGACGTAATAGTCATATATGACGTCACAGGGCCACAGTGACCAATAATAACTTTAAATAGTACCTTATGGCAAGTGACATCTCGTTTGAAAGGTATTAAAATTACCTGTTCAGTAATACTAGTTTTGTTAGGGTTTAGATTGATGTTGATAGAAAAATTAAATGAATACTAAAATTATAGTTTGGCATTTAATTAATCAAGATTCAAAGACCAATTCTTATAGTAAATATTGGAAATGTGCTCCACTTAATTCCTGACAGTGATGCATCCTATTGCTAAACTCTTGTCGTACTAGTTCAAATGTGTCTGCGGAAATTGCTCTAAATTCTTCGACAATTCTTTGTTTCAAAATGTGCATACTGCCAGGTGCTGTAGCGTAAACTTTAGATTTTAAGTACCCCCACAAAAAAAAATCTAATGGTGTTAGGTCTGGTGACCGAGCTGGCCATTCTATCGGACCTCGTCGTCCAATCCATCTGCCACGATATTCTTCATCCAAGTAACGTCTTACTGCACCATAATAGTGTGCAGGAGCAACATCTTGTTGGATCGTTATTTCCAAGTTGCCGAATTCATCTAGATTATCTTCCAAAATTTCAAGAATTGCGTTTTGTAACATCTCGAGATACACTTCACCGGTTAAGTTAGCATTGCAAAAAACAGGTCCAACTATGTGGTTTCCCAAAATACCTGCCCAAACATTTACTTTTTCTGGAAATTGAGTATGTTTTTCACGAAAGATTTGAGGATTTGTGTCACTCCAATATCTCACATTTTGTGTGTTAACGTTTCCATTGAGGAAGAAAGTACTTTCGTCACTAAAACAAATTGATTTTATGTAGTCTGGGTGTTGGATAATTTGATTGAACATATTTTCACAGAATTCTAATCTTCGGTCGGGGTCATCATCTGAAAGTTGGTGCACCATTTTTAATTTGTATGGATGAAATTTGTTTTTATCCAACACCCTATGTACTGTCCTTTGACTGACTTCACAGATAGATGCAACTTGAGCTGTAGAAGAAGTAGGATGTACTACCATTTCTGCAATTATGTCGATTTTGTTGTCATCACTAATTGTTGGTCGACCAGATCGTTTGACATCTTGAACAATACCGGTTGCTTCAAACTTCTGAAGAAGTTCCCTCAAATAAGTCCTCGATATAGGGCGATCGGGGTAACTCTCATTAAAAAGACGTTCTGCTGCATGGAAATTGTTTCTACATTCACCAATTATTAAGATAGCTGTTACTTTGTCGGCTACCGTACGTACCATTTTGTCTATGTAGACACTTAAACGTCGCGTTAAAGAATAATTAAACTGAATAGTCAAGGTATAAAAACTTATCAAAGTAAAAACAACGAGAGAATTAAAAAACGTCAACTTTTTTGACAATTAACCAGAGGCAGACTTTACAATCTTGATCAATTAAATGCCAAACTATAATTTTAGTATTTATTTAATTTTTCTATCAAAATCAACCTAAATCCTAGCAAAATTAATATGACTGAGTAGGTAATTTTAATACCGTTCAAACGAGATGTCACTTGCCATAAGGTACTATTTAAAATTATTGGTCACCGTGGCCCTGTGACGTCATATATGACTATTACGTCACTTGTCATGACTAGTTGAGAAGCTTATATCCGTTTATATTCACCCTCCAAATTTCATTAGTATAAGTAAAACCGTTCAAAAGATACAAGGGGGGTAGGGGACTTTTGACTAACACTGTATAATATTTAATAGGGTACCAGGGTACGCCCATATATTAAGGAAACCGCTTATGTTAATAAAAAGCTGAAATATTAATGAATTTCGTTTTTGCAAAAGCGTGGTCGTGACGTCAAGAAGTTACATAAAAGGACGTGGATGATATTCAATTTTATCTTGAAAGATTATGAATGGAGGTATCTTACCTACTTGGGTTTGTGCCGATATCGCATGATGTTAGTACACTTGCTGCCTTTCGTTTATTGGAAATGAAGCAACATCTGCTTTAGTGAGGATAATTGGAAATTACCGTCTGGTACCATATGTTTTATGAATGGGAAATGAACTTTTCAAACTGTAGTTCGTATTAAGACGAAGTTAATCTGTTTATTTTGAGTACATGTAAGTAATACGTTTATTGCAATATACGTTTAAGGAAATAACAGATCAGTATAGTATACGGTTATAAAGGACAGCTGATTTCTGTTCCTAAGATAAAAACATTTGAGTTCTTAACCTATCGTACTGTAATATTTGTTGACATAAGTCAGTATACGTTTTATTCTTGAATACAGTGTTGATCATATTACATTTTTAAGTTAAATTAGTAATTATTGAGTATCGTAAATCTTTACGAGAAATATCGTTTCAGTTATTTTATGCTGATATTAATCAGACATTTTGCTTTATTAAATGTACATATAAATACAGTTGTTTAGTATTTATTCAGATTACCTATTATGCTATTAAGGTTCAACTTTCTCAATTTTTGTTGTATTTTAATTATTAAACCTATAAATTGAGCGGCGTCCAACAAATGCTTTACTGGTTATACCTATTGATATATCTCTGCCTACCTCACGACCTGTTCAAAATGAGTTCTCAATCTACAGTAAGTTTTCTGTAACAGCATACCATAACCATGGAGTACATTTTCCTACACTTATGCCCGAAGAATTGAAATTGTCAGATACATTATTAATATCATGTACAAATTCTGCTGTCTCAATTGCTATGATGACATATTTGTACTTTGGCTGATCATAGTTTCAATTGCAGCAGCCATTGTAGTACTCAATGTTTTTGCAGCAACTGGCACTTTCATTTGGAGTAATTTGTTATTTGCAATATGTAGTTATGGTTCCCTAATTATGGGTAACGTTTGAAACCTTCTGTTTTATCATGATCGTAGGCCTTTAATAAATGTTGAAACGGCTATTTTACTATTGAATGAAGTATTTTATAAATGCCTTACGGGTAGACTTCAGCAAGTGCGGAAGATCACACGTTATAACCATTTTTTGGTTAATAAAAAAATGGATCTATTGTCTTACTTTCTGCTTTTAATAATTTAATTGCCAATCTGTTTGTTGGGCCTTGATCACATACTGTACAAATGATGTTTAGGCCTATTAATTGGATTGAGTGATAACTTCTTTAATCAAATGCTTTAAACCTTTTCCGTTTATATGGTGTCTTTAGTAAAAAATAAGCAACTGGCTGCTTCCAACCAGAATAAAGTCCCTGAATCATAAAGAGTAAGGCATGATTAGCCAATTACGTCCTACACTGCCTATATCTTGATAACCAATTACGCAATCATCAATTTCTGAATTAATTAATGTTGTCGGTAAACAAATTTAGTTAACAAACTTTGTTTATCGGTTTTAATTTGGAAAATGTAATTTTAAGTTTTTCGAACAATTGCGAATTTATGACCGTTTTGAATGTAACATTTTTAAACAAAGTGCCTAAGGTAGATTTTTATGACAGTTTAAGGAACGTCCTTAAAAATCTATAACATTTAGGGCCATGTTCATATAAAGCCAATGCAAATACTTTATTGTCTAAAGCCCACCTTGGATTTTTTTATTTATATTGGCAAACTGAGCTTTTATAAATCCAGAAGAACTTACACGTGACTCAATATCCAACATTAGCTTTGTTATGGTAGCAGATAATACTATTTTGTTTTAAATAATTTTTTAATTTACAAATTGTACCACGTTGAATTTTATATTTAATTTATATTATTTCTGTTTTTTTTTTTTTGGAGAGAAGTCCTTAACTCGGTAGCAACTCATCTCGTGAACAATAATGCGTTTACATTTTTTATTGGGGTTGAAATTTAAAGATTGTTTTTTTTTTCAAATATGATTTCTCTGAAGGTTTTACTGTGTCACTGGTTGAAGGTCCTGATGCTGGTACAAACAAAACAGCAGCAGTTTCTGACGTAACACTTACCAATGGCTGGGAATGCACAGTTACCAGAACCAGAAAAATAATTGTGGTCCAGTAAAATTGATAATTGTTGAGAAGAATAAGGTGTAACAAACTTATGCAGTCTCTTTCGTTCTGTCCCCCTAAAAAAGTTCTCAGCAAAATGATCTTCACAAATGTTAACATTTCTTAAATGTAACTTGAACTTGCTCTTGAGAATATTTATTAATTTTATTAAACCAGATATATTCATTTTGGAAAAGTAAAAAACCGTTTATTTATATGTCCCTCGCTAGTAGAATATGTGCTCCCATACGTATAGTGGAATTTACATTCAGATGGTAGTACACGGGTATAGTACAGCAGTGTTTCATCTCTTTCATAGGGGTCGGACCGAACGTACAATTAAAGACTTTAACAAAATTGCTATGTTACTCTCGCCTTTAGAAAGCATTACGATATCTCTCTAACGCTGCCATCTGAATGTGAATTCCACAATTCCACTATAGGTACCTTCCATTTATATTTGTAAGTTTACATAGTGAACCACATTTATTTAAAAAAAAATCATGTACACAATAACCTAGGCTATTGAATAAACACTGTATTACCACATTGCTAAGAGCTTTATTGTTTTGTTTCAAATCAAGGATTTGTTGATTCGGGTATAATCTGGAAACAATTATGATTATCTATTAACATTACTTACGATAAAAGGTGGTAATATGATTAAAAGTATATAAGAGAAAGGTTAACCGGCGTAACACTTCTCTTATAATAACTTACCATTAACAAGCACAACCACTGTGAGTATAACCGTTGATTATAATAGTATATAATCAATGGTATAACCCATACAACGTTGACTTTTCTTCGAGAAAAGCTAACCTAAAATTGTATCACTTAAAATGAACAAATTACACATTTCGATGTTACCTTTAGGACTTTATGACATAAATACGCAAAAATATTCATAACTGCTTGGTCTGTAACATCACACAGCATTAAAGATTCAACTAATTAATTAACACATGCACAATGTAAATGCAAACATTAAATAATTATAACTGCGACTGCGTCGGTGAAGTTATAGTTTCAACCAAATGCTCGTGGACCGCTAATATCTCTATTCCTGTTTTCTCGTATGTTTTCGTTCGTCTTTGTTTTTATTGGTCTGTGGTCATATCTTTTAGTTTGTTTACACCTCTAAATTTCTTTTACGCGATGACTTATATGCAACCTTTGAAACAGTGTGGGTCGTATATCTTAAAAAAATATGAAAATAAAAACTGGCAATACAAAATATAACATTTATGTTCTTTCTGATACCAATTTACTTGTGATTAAACAATTTTAAGTTTATTCAATAACATTTTTTTTATGGTATTTTTTAGTAAAGCAAACTCATGTACAAAAACGTAATTTCTAACCAATGTTGAGAGGTGACCAGGAAATTAAAAAAACAACCTCTTTATGCCCCAAATCCAAAATAATTTTATTGGTACCTTCTAAAGTATGTTCACTAATCAGACGAAGTTGTAAATCAAAACTAAAAGGAATAGTAGTGGTAGGTTTTCGTAAAAGCGGAACTTTAAATTTCCAACACATTATGACAAAGTTTACTAGCATTTTGCGGCTGCTTACAACAACAGCAAAATTTACAGTTTTAAGCAGCGTAACACAATAGAAACCCCTGCCATAATCGACTTATCCTTTGCGACCTTGGGTATCATACTCGCCTCATAAGGATTTTCGCTAAATTTGTACGTAATTGAGCATTATACTTTTTGTTGTTATAATTAAACTTATTTTTGCACTACACTTCATTGCCTTCAAATGGCGAGTAATAATAATAACAAAATCTGTTTAATTAATCAATCAATTTGTTTCAATTACATATCATTCCTTTATATCTATTTACCTGATCTCTATCTAACCTTTATCCGGTATGCTCTGGTGTTCCCCAGGGTAGCGTACTTGGACCGTTCCTCTACCTAGTCTTTACTGCGAACATACCTGTAAACAATGATATCACTATGGCCACATTCACTGACGATACAGCAATCATGACTTCTGATGTAGACCCTACTCATGCTTCGGGAAAACTTCAAAGGTATACAACGAAAAATCTACACAGATAACCTTTATTACAAGAAAAGGTGTATGTTCCCAAGTGATGATTAATAACTCACCCATTCCAATAAAACCTGTAGTAAAATACTTGGGACTACACCTCGACCAAAAACTAAACTGGAAGGAACATATATTAAAGCCAAAAAACCCAATTAAACCTGAAAGTGAGACAGATGAACTGGCTGTAGGTAAACGATCAAAATTGTCCTTGGAAAACAAACTTAGCATATACAAGATAATTCTCAAGCCCATATGGATTTATGGCATCGAGGTATGGGGATGCAGCAAACCATCGAATACTAAAATACTCCAAAGGTTCCAGTCTAAAACACTCCGTATGATCACAGGAGCACCATGGTATTTATCTAACCTAACCCTCCACGCCGATTTTGGAATACCATTCATTAGCGAAGTAACTACCGCCCATGCAACTAAAGCAAGACAACGATATGCAGCACACCAGTCCCAACATCAACTCCATGTACCGCCCTCCACTCGTCGAATGTAGGCTTTAACGAACGTGGCCAGAAGACCTAATTAGGGATTAAAAATTGAAGAACCGTCGCTAGATAGTACTCAATACAAGTCAGACGTCCAACATAAAATTTACTAAATACTCTATGTATTATGTTGAGTAGATTGTAAATAAATAAAAAAATTTCTATTTAGCTAAATGTGTAATGTTATTTTATCGAAATAACAATACGTACATAAATGAGTTCAGGGCATTTTACTAAGATACACGCAAATTATTCGTCATCGTCATAATCACTGCCACTATCACCATTATTAACAGAAATCACTAAAGGTTCTACAAGTATTTTAATGATATTGTCTAATTCCCAAAATTGGTCTTCCACTTTAAAAACATGTTTTCTCCATTTTTCCTCCGTTACATTTTTTAATGCCTTTTATAATAACATTTTAACAGAATTCAATGTATAATCCGTGTTATTACGAGTCACTTCTGATTTTATTTGAGCCCATACTAACTCAATTGGATTGAGTTTACAGTGGTATAGTGTCCGTTTCTACATACCAGAAGTAACTCCATCAATTGATTGTGGCGACATATCCAAACACGTTTTCCTTTCCTTGCCATTCTTATTAACCGAGCTAGTAGCGTAGTGGTGACACGACCTGCTTAGCATTCGGGAGGTAAAGGATTCGATTTACGGTTACCGTCTACCTTGTATGAGGTTTTTTCAGGGGGTTTTCCTCATACATATGTAGCGGCATGGTCCTTCCGATCCTATCCTGACCACACCCATCCTTAATCCCACCATACATATGTACGTATTGTATGTATGTATGCTGGGAATCCATGATTGCGGCTAAAGGAGCTCGGAAAGCTCGAGCAGCCCGTCCTCTCCCTTGGGGAGGGAATGAAATACGTGGCCTTTTCCTTTTCATTCTTATTGTAATACGTGTTTGAAAATTCCCCAAATGTTTTCAATCGGGTTAAAAACACAGTGATATAGTGAAAATCTTAATACAGCATGTCCATTTTGATCATCAGCATATACTTGTGCAGACTTATTTCTGAAGTTGAAGTTTATTTTGGAAGTTGGAAATGCATATCTAAAAAAAAAAAAATTGTAATAATGTTTCAACTATTTACGTAATTTATGGAGACTAACCTTGCAATAGTATCGTATTGCTACTTGGTCGGAATCATCCAAATTAGTAACATGTCTCGGTGCTTTGTTTTTTTTTTTGGAACTACATAGTAGTGTATGAGATTTACACATTTGGGAGATATAATTATCTGTTCGTACGCTTATATTCAAAGTATAATAAAGTCTACAATAAAGGGGTTCATTGTTATGATTATTACTACTGCTTTAGAAACACACACTGCAGTAATAGGTAAAAGCGGTCCACCATTGTCCCTTTCTGATTCAAAATAATAATATTAGATTTCTTCGGTAAATTCTTAGGTATTTTCGACGTTTTACCTCGAAGGCAAACATTTTTTGTAAAAATTCTAACACAGATAAAAATTACGAATACTCGTTCGTAAAAGTCCGGCTTTTTAAAGACCTAAATGTAACAAAATAAGAATAGAAAGCAAACAAACCCGTACAATCGAACAAGAATGACATTAAACAATTTTGAGGTTAGAAAATCGCAAGCCACTGATATTATTTGTATTTTTTCGTAAGGATTAGGTAGAGTTTTAAATAAAAAAATATTTTTGTAATAAAATATCACTTAAGTTTACAAATACATTATAACCTTGCTAGAAGTGTTTACCGCTACGTTATTAATTTAAAAACAGTGAATTAAATAAGAATGGTGAACATTCGTGGTGCATTTGACGAAATCGACATACGGTATTGAATAAGCAAATATAGTAGAAAGAGTAAACCTATAAATGCGAGATCCATTTGTTTTATATGCATATGAATTTAATTCTCATTTGACTAATACTTCATAACCTCCATTTACAGGACATTGTTTTTCAACCGTTATCATTACGATAATCAACGTTCTCTAATTTTTACAAAATAAATCACAATAAATAAGTAATTGTATTTTGGAATTCTGCAGCTTTAAATGCTGCCATCTCGGGGTTTATTTCTGATCAGAATTTATTATGACAAAAATAATTGTGACTCATGTTTTTCATATTATACCATACGATTGTATGTGATGATGTAACGGTAAACACTTCAGGCGAGGATTAATACCTAATTAGTATATTAATTGTTTCGTGGTGGCAGTGAGACGTGTTGAAAAATTATACTTCCGAACATTATCTACTATATTAAAATCAGTGCAATATTTTAACTATACGTACATTAATCTAGTAAAATAAATTTTGATTTTTAGATGGTTTTAAATAATTTAAAATTAGCTTTCATACCGTTATTAAGATATGTTTCTATTGAATTGAAAACTCCAGTGATAGATATATGACCATTTTGTAAATTATGGATGGAAGCTAAGGTGAAACTTAATAAATAACTGCATCCATGTTTTTTTTATCTAACATTGCCAACAGTACAATGCGCAACACCTGAAAGTGAAAAGTAAACAAAAAATATTTCTTGTACGGTGAAAGGTTTTTAGGTAAAATTTCCTCATAAAAGAACGTTTTACGAGGTGTAATCTTTGTATTATGAAACCAATATGCGAAACAAGGAGAAATACAGACACAAGAGGATCTGTTGAGCAAGATAATTCTGGAATCGGTGAAGAATACACACTTCGATTGTAATACAATGACTTTGAAATAGACCGCAAAAGGGTTTCTAAAATTAATCAGGTTAGTGGGGTGTCCTAAATCCAGATTAATTTGGAGAGGGTTTCAAGTGGCGCAGTTAAATACATTTAGAACAACAGCAATATCACAGTGACTTTCAATTGGAATATTTTTCAGATTGGAGAACGTTGTGCAAATAAAAAACGTACCTATATGCCGTTGTTCGTGAAAGAATTATAATTTGTCCAACACTTACGACAAGTACGTATGTTTAGGTGACAACTGTTGGATATTACGTAGAGTAACTATATGTACTACATGTAACGCCGTATATTTTATCTAAATGATAATAATAGTATGCTTCTGTACACTTTAGGCGCGGTAACGATATGTTGTTACATGAAATATTTATAGGGACTTTTTAAAACAATCGAAAATATTATCGTTCTATTTATACAGTCTCTCTAAGAATATACAGCCAGGTCTAATTAAAATAATTTCAAATATTAATAATTTCAACTAAATTTTGTGAAACTTGCTCTTTGATGATGACATTTTTCACTGTTAGCCTTAGACTAAGCTGGCTTTATACGTTTATCAAACTGTTATATTAATAGTAGGCTCATGTTTGCGTATTTAATAACTTTTATTTTAGTAGGCTTATGCAGTCTTATGTTTGCGTTTTCACTTTTTCATAATTCATAAACTTGTTTCAACATCTTAGACAACTCTAAAAGAGTTCATTACTACTGAGGACGATAACTGTAAGTGTTATCGAAATATAGATTTGTGTAAAACATAAATACAAAAATACACCATTAAAAAATCCAAGAAATTTTAATTATGTGTAATGGTGAAATCTTACATTTTCATAGAACCACATTGAGATGAATATAAAGCGCTAACATTATTGATTGATTTGCTGTCTGCTTATCTGGAGACCACGTTTTGAAAGACGTAGTTTAAGTGTTACTACACTGTGTCGTCATATGTGAAAGAGCTAACTATAGAGAGATAATGCAATATAGGTTTGTAGGTTATTTATAAATGAAACTGGTATATATGCTGCTTTCATTTTTTCAAAAGCAGCATATATACCAGTTTCGTTTATAAATAACCTACAAACCTATAGTATTACTACACTGTGCCGTCATATGTGAAAGAGCTAACTATAGAGAGATAATGCAATATAGGTTTGTAGGTTATTTATAAACCAAACTGGTATATATGCTGCTTTTATTTTTTCTTGTTTGCAAAGTGCCCTATTTTAAGAACTTTAACTGGTTCATGACTTGTGCAGGTTTGTATAATTTAGTACAGGTGGCTATGTTGTGTATATAGGGTAATGTTCATAGAGCTATCACATGTTTATGGAATCAAAATAAGTGTATTTGACGTGCTTTACGTATATACAAGTAAGAAATTAATTGTTATTTGTAGCGACGATAATTTTCAGAAAATGAACATAATTGCGGTCCAGCTAACAAGAAGAAAATTGTCTTTTACGGTTTAAGCAAATAGTACGACCAGTTTTATGTTATTATTTAATAGGACTGACATAGTAGCCATAAACATGCATCTTTAGTAAAGATCAGGTCATAATAAATGAAAAACGATTACCACGAAACTTAAGCGACGTTTGTAATTACGATTAAATCTAAATTCGCACAACCCCCTAAACAACAAGAGTGGTGTGATTTTAAATTTACGTGTAATTACGAATATCGCGTGCTTCATATGCTAAAGCATATTCTTAAATAAAATACTCACTTTAATTCCTTTAAAAAAAGTTAGTATCACTTCCGCTTAAACCGCAAGTTGTGATTTCCACACAACAGCTAAGCTATCATCGTCAGTGGTGGACCGCTGTGGTATCCTCTTCTTCTTCTTATTCTTTTATTTAGGCGTTGCGTCTGTTTTTCTTCACACATTTCCATGAGATTCTTCCAATGTCTTCCAAGTATTACCCCACCGTTTCGGGAGTCTTCCGGGTAGTCTTTTGTCTAAGGGCTTTTGGTCTTTTACTATTTTGATTAGACGTGTTAATTCCATCTCTTTCTCCTTTCTTTGATAAATTTTACTATATCTATGATACCACATTCTTCTTCCTCTGATTTTTTTATTTAGGCGTTGCACCTGTTTTTCTTCACACATTTCCAGGAGATTCTTCCGATGTCTTCCAACTATTGGTCCACTGTTTCGGGAGTCTTCCGGTAGTCATAGAATGTGGTATCTATGATACCACATTCTTCTCTTGTGCCATTCCTTACTATTTTTGTTTTTCTGGCTATTGCTCTGAGTACATTCATGTACTCAGTTGTTCTAAGGATTTGTTTTGTTTCGTTGGTAGCTGCTCGTATTTCAGCTCTGTAAGTCAATACCGGTCTGACCTTCGTCTTGTACACTTTAGTTTTACTTGCCGTTGTCATGTATTTTTTTTCCATACTATCTTTTTGAGATTTTCTGCTATTCTCGCTCCTTTTTGTGTTTGTTTCCTTACTTCATGGTTTAAATTCTTATTGCTTGTTATTGTTGTTCCGTTCGATCATATTACGATCAATTTTCATTTTGCATCGTAATGGATTTTTAGATATTGTTTTCTCTAAAACCTAGTTGTTCTTCGGACATGTCTAAGTAGGGTTGCAGTTTTTCTAACATTACTCTGCTAAGTTGAGGAGTGGATTGTACTGGGGAGAGTCATCCCTCTGTAATTTTCGGGATCTTTCTTGTCCCCTTTTTTAAAAATTGGTAGCGCGATGCTTTTTTTTCCATTCGAATGGTACTCTTGTTTTTGTGGGGATAGTGCTAAATAATTGTGTGATTTGTGCTATAAGCTCCTCTACCCCATATTTGAGAAATTCGTTCGTTATATTGTCTATTCCAGCTGCCTCTTTGTTTTTTAGTTGTTACGTTTTCGTTGGTTATTAGGAGTCATATTATGGATGTTATGATCTGTTTCTTGTTACTCTATGGTCTGTTGGTTTGTTCTTCTTTGTTCCCTACTTTAAAATAAGCTTTCCATTATTCTTCCTTTATTCGATTTACGTGTACAGTGTCGCCTACGTCTAGTTTTATATGTCGCAACAGTTTCCATGTGCGTTTTTGGGCTCCATACATATCTCGTTTCATCTCTTTCGTGAACCTTTCTCAGTACGTTCCTTTTATCTGTATTATTTTGCTGTTTACTTCATTTCGTACTTATTTGCTTCTTCATTTCTGGTGTTTTTGTATCTTATATAAGCATCTTTCTTTTTTTTTGCGAGATACTTTACTTCTTTACTAAACCATGGGGATTTGTTTCTTTTGCCTGGAGGTATCCACTTTTCTCATTCCTACTGACTCTTCCGCTGATTTTAATATGTTTACCTTTAGCTTTTCTCAAGCTTCGTCACCGTCGTCGCTCTCTGTTACGGACTCTTCTGTTAATTTTTGTTTGCAGTACAGGTCATTGGTAGATTCGTTACTTAATCCCTCTGTATCAAATTTTTGAATAGTGACGGTTTTTTGGATATTTGTTTTTGCCAGCTTTAGTCTTAGTTTGCACATGATTATTTTATGGAAACTTCCTCTTTCTTGTGTATTAAGAAGGCGAACGTCCAAAATCTGGGTTGGAATAAATTGTCTGCTCGTTATAACATAATCTATTATCGATTTATTTTCCTGTGTTTTCAAATGTGTATTTTTGATGTTATTTATGATCAAAGAAGGTATTATTAATCATAAGACTATTCTGTGTACAAAAGTCCACCAGAAGTTCTCCTTTGTCATTATATGTTTCTTCATTGAATCTTTGTTTTACTTGTGGTAAGATATTTTTTCTATGCTGGCATTAAAGATATGTATAGATTTGTCTTGTATCTCTAATTTTAATCTTACTATTTTTGGGTTTGTGTACTCGATTTCGTCGATTGGTTGTTTAAATTTTGTATCCACGAGTATACCGACACCCGCACCTGTTGTAACTTGTATCTCCTTAACGCTGTATATGAGGATGTAGAATTTGATTGTTGTGGTACCTTTTCCTTTCTTTTTTGTTTCGGTTATACAGCATATGTCTATTTTTTTTTCTTTCATTTCTGTGATTAAGTAGCCCGCTGTTGTATTGTTTTAGTACCCCAAAAATTACTTATACACAAAAGCTCAATAATAATTTACCAAATGTGTTTTGTAATCAATACATAAATTTGTATAATAATTTCAGTTCATTTTATTTAAATTTAGAGAGACAAGATTCTTAACAGAATCGGGTAGAGGTACGATTTCCGGCATCAAACCAGTTGGGCATTCTGCACCTCCACACTGGGGAATAGGAAAGTCGAAAAATGGTTTAATGACAGTAGTCATTCTACGAATATTTTGTTAATGTGTTCCATCCATTCCTGTTGAAGTACGAATATACTTTGCTAGTTCTCGTTTTTTTTTAGATAGGCAATCTTCGCACGTAAGCCTACAACATAGCAGATTTTGTAAAGATAATGGTATAATAATTGTTTGCCTATACCCCAACATGACCCACATATTACAACCCTTGGTTGTGGGCCTTTTTTTTCCTTTAAAATAGCATTGGAAGAAACCACTACCAAAATGGAGAATACATCATGATGGAGTGACTTATCTACTTTGTAAGGAAACAATAAATGAAAGGTCAATCGATAATATTTAACCGCCATATTTCAAATGTTTTAGTATTACTTAAGAAATCTATCGCCCTGTGACGCTACTAGTCGATCCATGTGGCCATGTAAAAGTTTGGTGTTCGTACCAAATAGCTATAAACAAAATGTCAAACTTGTTGCAGTAAACGCTGTAGGGGATTATTCCCCTCCACTGGCGATGTATAAATTTGAAAGAAACGAAACATCCTTCTACCTAAATCCATCTGGAAGCTGTGTTATTGTGGTAAAAAGTAAGCACGTTTATGCAACATCAACAAATAGCGACAAAGAAAATATCACCACACTTGTTGCGGTGAACGCTGTAGGGGATTATTCCCCTCCACTTACGATGTATACATTTGAAAGAATTCCTTCCAGTTATTTTAATTCTGCACCTCCACACTGGGAAATAGGAAATTCGAAAAATGGTTTGTCATTCTACGAATATTTTGTTAATGTGTTCCATCCATTCCTGTTGAAGTACGAATATACTTTGCTCGTTCTCGTTTTTTTTTAGATAAGCATTCTTCGCACCTAAACCTACAATTTAGCAGATATTGTAGAGATAATGGTATAATAATTGTTTGCCTATACCCCAATACGACCCACATATTACAACCCTTGGTTGTGGCCCTTTTTTTTTCCTTTAAAATACCATTGGAAGAAACCACTACCAAAATGGAGAATAGATCATGATGGAGTGGCAAGATATTCCAAATCTTCTCAATCAGATCATAACAAAGGTCTCGTTTAAGTGAACTATAGTAAACGGATTTTGAAAATGTGGGTTATATCCATTTAGTGCAGAAAATGTGGACTACAGCAAATGCGCCAGAAATGTCAGTAACAAACTGAACGAACCTTCAGTGAAACCATTACAAATAGAAAACCCTAACAACATCGAAATAGGTTTTGTTAGTTTTAAGCATGAGTGTTTATCCTATATTGAGAAAAAATGAAGAGGACTGAAATCGCTAAAGCTGAAATGCTGTTCGACGTTTGGAGAAATATTAAAAGAGACATCGAAAATGAGACCAAACAGAAGAATATGGAAACACCCTCTGTTTTTTCTGAAAATTGCATTAACTTCTCCTTTCCTGAATTTGACAAGTTACTGCTGAAAGTGCAACGATAGGCCGCGATGCATCCATATGGTCTTTTTAGGTATTTGGGAAACGATGCTGTAAATTCCGACAAATCAGCTAAAAATGAAGTTGAACAAACATGAATAACGAACATAGAACGAAAATGGGCATGGAGAAACACCTGTATGGTAACGCAACTGTAACAGTTACTGTGGAACTCCGACCAAAGCAATATGATGGGAAGAATGCAGATCTCAATTTTCACTCTGAAAAATCGAATATGTTAAGTCAAACTAAGTTCTGTGATAGAGAAACCCAACAAAAGGAATTGCCGTGCGATTCCGCAGCGCATGTACCAAGTATTTTGGTAAAAGGTAAGCTTACTGTTCTTAAAAGAAGAGAAGATAATAAAATAAAAAGATCTGAAAACACAAAAAAACGTATTGAACTTGCAAAGGCGAAAAAATGAAGTAAAACAAAAATTAAAACCAAAACCAGAAGGCAATCGCGAAAATTGAAAAAGGTAGCTAGAGAAATGGCAACAAATGACGCAGAAATAGAAGAAGAATTAGTAAACATTAATGATAACAAAAATAAAGAATCAGAGCAAAATAAAAATGTAGAACCTGCTGAACAAAATACACAAGAAACAAAATCTAAACCAGTAAACAAATTGCAGTCAATTAATCATATAATAGAGTTAGAACTGACTAAAAACTTGTACGTCATCGTAAGGTTCGAATGCAACTTTTATCCCGGACAAATCACGAAAATATGTGGTGAAGAATATACTACGAAATAATTCATATTGTTAATGAGTCAATCAAAGTTAATTCTCGAGAAGCTTTTTCTGTACCAGAAATGGAACAATTTGAAGTAAATAAACGCGGAGGAATGTATTTAAAATAGTCGTTTTTTTATACTGTAGGTATCCCGTTACCACCCAGTCAGAACGGTTAACGGGAATTGAAACAAAGAAACCGAGAGAGGACGTGTAGCGAGTTCAGGCTGTCAATTTTGCTAGTGAGTTACCGGCACCGTTACTTTACTTTAGCATACCTCCGCCATTTGGGATCCCTAATACGAACCCTCCTCGCTCTTCGGGAACTAACCCTAGGGGAAACTAGTTTTTTTTCGAGAGCTAGGGATGTGATTTAAGGGTTCGAATTACGCCAGTTTATATTCAATTTCGTTGATGATCTTTTGGTTGTATTTGAATCTTTTTGTGATCATATACATCATCTTAGAAAACATTTTTGTTCGATTGAAGTAAGCCAATATGACCGTAAACATAAGAAAAGCCGATTTTTTCTTATTGCCCTAGGCCAGGTAATTCGAGTCAGTTTTTCATCCATCCGGCACTCCGCATCTAATCCTGTGGCGCGTGTTTTATAACAGGTTGTTTAGAGTCTACTGTCATAATGCGCATGCTAGTGAGGCTAATTGCGTTAAGGATATAGAATGGCTATTTAATATCGTTTCCCATTTGAGCACGGGTTACTCCTTGTGATAGTGTAAATGTTCCGCGTCCGAGGGGCCATTTTGCCACTTACTTGGGGAAAATATTTCCCATCTCCGCCACTGAATCGCAGGTGGTGATTTGGAATAAAGTTCGTCAAAATGTGGACAAAAGTTCAAGAGCGCGAGTACGAGGTTTCAATCACAAGGTGACTACTACGTTTTACTGAAGGGAAATAATATTTCGGACGCCTCCAGGAAACAAATATCAAAGTTTTTCCCCTTATATTCCGGCCCCTTTCGTATTATAGCCAAACTCTACCCGAACGTGTACCGTTTGTTGGAGGAAGAGATGGATTCTATCAAGGGGAATTATAACATACTAACCTGAAGTTTTATCATTGGCCCGAATCCTAGGAATATCTACGGCCGTGTTCTAGGCACGATGCGTGGACCAAAAATAAGTAGAAGCCTGGTTGTATATATCCATTTAAAAAAAAATTTTATATTATTTTATGCATGTATTGTTTATTCATATTGTCTAATTGTTTTTGAGCATGTTGTCTAATAGATGTTTAGTTTGCATGGTTAAGCTGGTTCGAATTAAGTTTTGTTTTAGTACTAATGGTTCTAGTTTATATCGAAGCGAAGGATGTTGATAACTCTCCGAATGTTTCCGAGCGGACATCTTCGAGCTTTCAACGGAGCGTTCTGTAGGTAGCGGACCGCGAAAATGTTATTATTGTAATAAACGTTTGTCAAATCGCCATTGTTACCATGATAGAAAAGATAATTAGTGGATTTTTAATATCTTGATAATACGTCGTAATTTGCTAATGTTTTCAAAATATTTTATTTATATATTTTTGTTAGAAATGTGAGAATGTATGTAACTGATATTTGGCTAGGGTTGAGAAACACATGTTGGGGTGTGAGTAGCAGGTGTACGCTTAAAACTGCTTTACTGAAAGGGTGTAACGAATCATTGGAATTTCTTAGGCGCCGATTCTTAATGTAAAAATGTCACTAGTTTAATAAGTAATTGTGTCCGTACAGACCGCGATCAAAAGTTATCTTTGTTTGATACGTTGAAACCCGAGACGTAAATGTAGGGTTTGTTGTTTTATATTACTTTTGAAAAATGGGGGTTGATTGCGGGAGTAAAGTTAGTTAGGTTTGAAATCGGAGGAAAGGTAGTTACAGTTAGAGGGTCAATCGAGCCAGATCGACCACTCTTTTTGAAGTTAACCCACGTATGTTAACAATTTGTGTCTGTGATCAATCAAGTGTAAATAGGTATTTTTATATACATTAAGGCATGCAGCAAATGATTCTACAAGCCTATACAACCTATTAACAAAATCGAGCATTGCCTTGCAAAGGTATCTTATTCGCACGCGGACTCCTTAAGCTGAAAGCTGTTAAAATAAAAGGCAGTACAGGACTCCCTGACTCTGGTATTGGTGTGAATTAGCATTGTTGTTTTTTGTTTATATTTATATTTGTGTAGAGGTGGGCTGATGAACGGGTACATGATACCGCTTTGGTTATTAATTGTAAAAGGCAATTACCAAGTAGGTACACACTCACGAGATCAGATAACCATTAAACACCTCGAATTTTATTTTTATTGCTGTATAGATGAATGTGTAACCTGCTGAGAAATGAGCGCTGTATTTTTCTAACGCCCTCCAATTTATATATCGGTTACGATGTGGTGATCTATTACAACTTACCCTTGTAGGCTTTGTTTTGAAGTAGAATTGCCTGGGAACTAATTTCACTTTATGTGTAATTTCTTGTAACTGGACTTATGTATTTTGTACTTTAGTGGTCACTAAACAAATTTTATATGTTTGTTTTATTCTTTTATGTGCTTATTTACTTAAAGACCGGCATGACTGGTTTTAAAGGGCCACATGTTTGGTATTATAATTTTTATTTTGCTTGTTTATGACACAATTGTGGGTGTGACTACAAGTGTTTTTTTATTGTGTTTTTGTGTAACTAAACTGCTTTTTATTCATTTACTCTTAATGTTATAATTTTGTACGCACTTTTACCTGATTTAATGGTGTTTTGTTATATATTTAACCCTTTCTTTGTTTTTTTTTTGTGTTATTTTATTTATTAATGTACTTGTGCAATTACTTATTTATGAATAAAGTGAGTTTTATTGGTGGTTCTTTCCCACAACAGTATATTAACGGGCTGAACCACCGCTGCGCAAAGCTCGTTGATTTTAATTTGAGTACTTTCATTTTTTTACCTGCCCCTCATGATGTAACACGTACCTCATCCAGCCTATCTAATTCAGATAGCACAACGTACCTACCACTGGATGGCCACTTCGTTTGACCAGATTTGAGGTTTGCGAGTAATTAAATATCAAACTTGTAAATAAATTCTAATTTTATCATTATTTCCAGGAAAGTCAAAGTAAGGCAGGCAATTAATTTGAGTAATAGTAACATTATGGTCAGTCAAGCCAAGATAACCCACTTGGCGATTGTTTTGTTCTTGAATTTGCATTATTGCAAATAAGTTCAAATTACGCTTTTCAAGATAGGGTACCTGGGGGACGCTACAATACATATAACTTGCTTCATTTGTGTGTTTTGTTTAGTTTATCTGCCATGTACCTATAAATTTTAGGCACTCTATCCAACTGCAATACTACATATGGCCTCAACTGGAGCAAGAGTGGCATGTACTGGTGGTTTTATGGCCAGAAATGGTGTAAATGGTTTTATTCACATTTTAAATTTTATCTTTATCTTATGCAAGATTTTAGTCATCGTTTATCTCTTTCTAACCAATATAGGGACCTGTGGCTGGTCTGAGGTAGTTATTTAAAAGAGATTAGTAAATAAATATACAACCTGTATACAAATGGAGATAAAGTTTTGCTTAGAGTGACCGCAACCTGTACTTCTACCCTTCTTATACACTATCTTTAAGTGCGAATTGTTGATTTAATCTTTATTAGCAACACATTTCATTTTCTATACTTAGTTCTTTTTTTTTGCAAAAACAAGAACAAATTAAAAATCGCATTTATTATGTTTACTAAGTGTATACAATTGTAAAGTTGAAGTGTATAATAAAAATTTCACTGAGAAGCACTTTAGTCATTAATATGTAAGTACCATTTTGCTATTTTATTCATTTGATTTGGCATTGATTGCATGTCAATTTATACTGAATACACGTATTGATTCGAATTATTTATATTCTAGTCAAATAGAATCGCGTTTCGTTGTTTTAAAGAGCTATTAATTCGTTAAGTGAATTTCTTCATTTTTATTTTTTGTGTTCATGTCAGTTTTGTCTAAAAGCGCTAAAGGCCATTAGTGTTATTCTAATTATGTAAATTGCTTTAATTTGAGCGTTAAGTACCTATTGTCGTGTTTTAAACAGATAATGTATGACTGTTTTATAGTACATTTTTTCAATTCTTTTTGTGGTTTTAAACTACAATTATAAAAAGAATCAATTTAAAATCTGCAAACTATACCTAATTATTATTAATTATTAGAATAGGGTGACTTTAAATTTACTAGTTGAAAAAAATTGTTTATTCGCTCCAATTAATACTATTAGATAGTATATCACCACAACTCTACAGTCGTGATTGGTACGGTACATGTGCCACATAATAATTTACCCTTAATGCAAATTGGAATAAAACAGATGCAATAAATTTCACCCATCAAATCAAAAGGGCATCTACGTAATACAAATCCACAATTTGCTTTTTCCCTTCTTCTATGAAGCAACAATATCTTTGTTGACAAAACTTTTTATTGTTATTCCATGTCTACTTTTATTACACAAGTTCTTCAAATAGAAACCTAAAACGCTAAATTCTTTTCGTCCTCTAATCTACAGCGTACACAAGATTGTAGTGAAAGAGAGAAAAATAAACAAATAAACGTATCTTGATAATATTATTTAATGGGTAATATTGGAAAAAGTAAATATTATGAAGCATTACAATTACGTTGCTAATAGTGAAATTAACATTTTATTTTGCAGTTGAATTAAAATGAAAAACGGTTGTTAACACTTATGTTACGTGATTAATCTTGGAATAAAAAAGATTGTCCAACCACGTTCTGTTATAAATGTAAAGCGTTTAAAATTAAATTCATTAGCTCTTGTATAATGCAGGAGCGCACCACATGATATTTTGGACACGGAAGAGCGGCTGCTATTAAAAAGGGAACCATTAAACAACGATATGCATGATTAATGAAGGAAACCGAGTTATTGATGTGTTGCGATTTATTTATACAGGCACTAAATACATTTACAACCAACATAAAAGGAAAAAAAAAGAGGAAAATTGTTTCCATCTGTGCAGCTAAAACTATACGTTTTATTATAAATGGATTTACGTTGTTTTCTAATGCAATATGTAGATCGAAAGATGATACGTGTTAAATATAAAAGTATCGCAGTCGTTGAAGCCAATTTGAATGCATGCACGCTGAATGTAACGAATAAATTTCAATATAGGATATTTTTACTGTGTTGTAAGTGATGAAAATCAACATTTTTCCGGCCTGAAGTCCATGACGTCAATAACGTTTTAAATTGGATTTTAGATTTATCTCGACAACATGCAGATGCACTCGCACAATACGAGATATGATCATTGCATATGAGTGTCGCATGACAAGATTAAAAAAGGTTTATATAAAAAAAAGACTAGGAATAAATAGTACATTTAAAACCAGCAAAACATTCGGAACTTTTTGAAATTAAAAACTATTGTTTTATTTTTACGACTGAATTGTCCAATGTTAATAAAAAAACCTTTATTTGTATGATATATTAATGAACATATTTACTATTGCTTTTCATGCATTAGTTTAGTTGTATACCTATATATGTATATAAATGTAATGTAATATATATATATATATATATATATATATATATATATATATATATATATATATATATATATATACAGGGTGAATCACGGCCCACGCCACGGAGTTCTACGGCGAAGCGGCATATCATTAATTTCTAATATAGTGATATTATGTAAGTCAATATTTTTAAATACACAGGGTGCTCCAAAAAAAGTGGCATATCAAAGTTATGTTTTTTTTTAAATGATACACCCCGTATATTATTGCATTTTCTAATTTTACATAAAAAATAAGTAGCACTTTCATAAGGGTTCGCTATACCTACATACAGAGTTATATCAATTTTTTTGAAAATGTAGGGTTTTAGGAAAAATTAAATATGTCCTAATAAAATTAACTCCAACAAATTTACTCTTAGGTTTAAGCAAAATACTGTTCCCTTAGTTTATTTATTGACTGAATAGTAAACACCTCTTTACAGGGCGTTTATTTTTTCCAGTTAAATTAGTAGAACATTCATACTTAAGTATTCGGCTTATTTTAAATGGAACACCCTATATTTTATACGCTTATCGTTTAGCTTACTTAATTACCTTTCAACTTCTATAAGGATATACTATACCTAAAACTTCAAATATTCAACTTATTTAATCATTTTTTGAATTTGTCCGCTCCTGTATCATTTGTAGATTGAAATATCCTCCCAAAATGCCTACTTAATGTCTTTTTGCTAATGTAGTAGTATTTTTTTTACCAATAAGTAGAAAGCTGGGTACCAATAGTATGTGTACATGATAGATTTCAGATATTTGTAATTTACATATTAACAGATAATGTTAATGTGACTAATCTTGTAAGTTTTATAGTGTGCTGTGGAATTGCCGGTAACGCGTTTGTTAATATTAAAATTCTGACATTGGGCGTGACTTTTGTCATTGTGTATTGTTATTTTTTCCGAGCCTGTTGAAAGTTGTTGAAGTATTTTCAATTTAATAATGGTTTATTCACAACAAGAAAGAATTGATATGATTTTAACCATTGGTGAATGCTATGAAAATTGTTTACTTGCTTCAAGAGTGTACTCAGAAAAATACCCTGAGCGGGTGCATCCCGATAAAAAGGTTTTTGAAACATTTCGTGATACAGAAAGTGTTGCTTAGCCAAAACAACTAAAAGTGAATCCTGTTACAAATGATGAGTTTTTGGTTTTAGGTTCCGTTGTTGACAACCAAAATACTAGTACAAAAGTTACTGCAAGAGAAAGAGGAATAAACATTTATTTAATACTGTTGATCGTCAAAATCGATGGAGTGTTACTGCGTATGGTGGAATTGTTGCCAATCATGTTATTGGCCCGTATTTTTTCGATGGCAATTTAAATGGTTAAAAAATTCCTTAGATTTTTAAAGAGAGACTTTTGGGAACTTTTAGAAAGTATTCGTTTAAATATTAGACAAAATATGTGGTTGCAATTAGATGGAGCACCTGCAAATTTCTCACGTGCTGTTAGAGAATATTTAAATAGGAAGTGTCCTGATAAGGGGATTGGGAGAGGTGGACCAATTGCCTGGCCACCTAGATCTCCTAAACTAACATCCATGGATTTCTTCTTTCGCCACTGCAGTAGATATGAAAAGAAAATTTTGAGACGGTCACCCCTGATATGTTGCAAAACGTAAGATGTTCGTTGGAAAAAAGAATAACACTGTGTATTCAAGAAGATGGACATCATATCCAACATTTAATGTAATTTTTTTGAATTTTTTGAACAAATTATCTCACCACCTTAATAAAATTTTAGTTTCCATTGTGTACATGCGTTCTATCCTTACTCCTTCGGTTTTACTTGGACGAGCCAAGCATCGTCAGAGCTTTGAAAGGTGACAATTTGTTGTTGCGGTTATCGAGAGTAAAGATAAGTGTATAAAAAAACTATTGCGATTTTTATTTTAATCTATATAGTGTAGAAATAACTTTATAAACGTTTACGTTACTATGATTTGAATTTGAAAATGTTTCGTTAGCCAAAAATCATTAAGAGTAGGCATTTTGGGAGAATTTTTCAAGTTACAAATGATACAGGAACGGACAAATTCCAAACATTATTAATTAAGTTGAAAATTTGAAGGTTTAGGTATAGGAACCCCTTATAGAAGTTGAAAGGTAATTAAGTAAGCTAAAGGATAAAAGCGTATAAAATACATTTAAAATAAGCTGAATATTACAGTATGAATGTTCTACTAATTTAACTGAAAAAATGAACACCCAGTAAATAGTTGTTTACCGTTAAGTCAATAAATAGACTAAGGGAACAGTATTTTACTTAAACCTATGAGTAAATTTGTTTGAGTTAATTTTATTAAGAGATATTTCATTTTTCCCGAAACCGTACATTTTCATAAAAATTGATATAACTTGAAACACTCTGTATGTTGGTATAGGGAATCCTTATGAAAGTGCTACTTATTTTTTATGTAAAATTCGAAAATGCAATAATATACGGGGTGTGTCGTTAAAAAAACATAACTTTGATATGCCACTTTTTTGGAACACCCTGTATATTTAAAAATATTTTTAAAATGTTGCTCATATTGACTTACATATTATCACTGTATTAGAAATTAACGATTATATGCCGCTTCACCGTAGAACTCCGTGGCGTCACTCGTGATTCATATATATATATATATATATATATATATATATATATATATATATATATATATATATATATATATATATATATATATATATATATTATATATATATATATATATATATATATATATATATATATATATATATATATACCCACGTTCTATGGCTACCTTATTAACTAAAAATCGTCCAAATTTTCATTCGGCTGTATCTTTTTTAATATTCAAAGTACGAAAAAGTTATAAGAGAGACTTTTGATAGCTATTTTTACGCAAAATTGAAAAATGCGAATAAAACATTTTTTTATTAATTATTTTTCGAGCTACAACCCAAACATACATTTTTTGTAAATGGCAACTATAGGTGGCTGCTTATTTTTTTCTGATTTCAAAAATGTATAACTGTGTATGTTTAATATTATTAGTTAACTTACAATTTTCAAAAAAAGGTAATTATAATATTTATTAAACAAATTAAAGTGTGCCGTGAACACTTAAATAACAAAATAAGCTCATATTCTACTACTAAATTTGTGGAAACAACAAGAAATACTACATTATCAAAATAAAAAAGTTCTAAATAAATTTAACTTACAACGAAGGGTAACAGCAAAACATATAAACAGATAACACAATCATAGAAGTGCTTCAAAATGCCTTCCATTATTTTGAACACACATTTGACATCGTTTGAAAATTTCGTTCTGTATATACAAAGCTATACATTTTTGAAAACGGAAAAAAATAAGCCTTCGAATGAGTCCATAACCACCTATAGTTGCCATTTAAAAAAATATGTTTGGGTTGTAGTAATAATTACTAAAAAAATTGTTTATTCGCATTTGTTCATTTTGTGTAAACATAGGTATCAAAAGTCTCTTTTATAACTTTTTCGTATTTTGAATATTAAAAAAGATTAGCCGATTGAAAATTTGGACGAATTTTAGTTATTTTCAGATATCTTAGAAAGTTGGCAACAATGTTGAATTTTCTTAGCGGTATTTGAATTATCATGTAATTCTAGCCAACTTTGCTAGTTTAACCGACTCTGTATTTCTTATAACAAAGATAGCCGCAGAACGTGGGTAAATTCTAGACACCCTATATATATATATATATATATATATATATATATATATATATATATATATATAGAATATTCCATACTTTTCGTACACCATGTGTATATACAGTGTGTCCCATAAAGTTCTATACATATGGGAAATTATTTTATATGATAATGTTTGAAAATACTTTTCCCACAAAAAAGTTTTGCATTGACCAAAACCAAATATGCACTCATAAAAAACTAAAAGGATCTGACCATCTACAGGGTAAACCAGAAAATAGTAATTCGACTCAACGGTAAAGTACCGTTATTTTTGATAATACAAGAAAATGTCACTTAAAAAAGTTGTTTAGAATGAAAAGTTAGCCACAAATATGAAATAACAGTCGATTATATTAATTTTCTCGAAAAAATTTTATATATCCTAAAATAGACTTATTTAGCTGAATTTATACAACTGACATAATGAAATGTTGTTTATCTTTAGCTGGAGATGCTAAATGCCAAATTTCTTTTTACAATCTTAAATATACATTATTTACCTCTTTTCAAAAGTTTCTTCAAACGATTGATTTAAAATTTCGTTAACATGAGCTTTTTAAATTTTAGCGATGTAATCTGCGCTATCGGTGACTTTTTTTTACATTTACGCCACTAAGGGTTCATATGTAAGTTAAAAAAAAGTATAAATCCAAGATAGTTCTATCATGTTGTACAATAATGGGTTTGTGACAAAGATATGGAGTAAATATTCAAAGTAATGTAATAAATTTGCCTGTTGATTGGAAAAAAAAGAACAAATCAATGCAGCAAGAAAGTTAGGTTTAATTAAGATACAACGGCCTCCTTCAATATTGCATTATGCAATAACATTGTAACTCAAAATTCATAACTAAAATCATAATACAGGAAACAGCTTTTAGAATTCGAATTGAAACAATTTCTAAACTAAAAATATCGCCTCAATATATCCACCTTCTCCCTCCATGCAAGTTGCAGTTCTTGCTACAAATTTTTTTAACACTTTTTTATTATCATCTGAAGGTATACTTTTAATCACTTCCCTTATCGTTCTTTCCAAGTGGTCGATGTTATTGAAAGGGCGCTGGGACTCTTTCATTTACATAACCTATAGAAAATGATCTAAGGGAGTTGTCAGAAGATCTAGGCGGCCAAGGAAAGTGTGCGCGTGTGCGCGCGTGTGTGCGCGTGTGCGCGCGTGGGTGCGCGTGTGTGTGCGCGTGTGTGCGCGTGTGCGTGCGCGTGCGCGTGTGTGTCGCGCGCGTGCGCGTGCGTACGTGCATGCGTGCGTGCGTGCGTGCGTGCGTACGTGCGTGCGTGCGTGTGTGTGTGTGTGCGTGTGTGTATACAAGGTGTCCGAAAGGTATGGAATATTCTATATATGTCGGTATATATTTATTTTATCAAAAAAAAGTGTCTGATATAAAAGTTGTCTAGTATTTAATACTTCATTACGGAAAGGTATTTAGTTAGTGATTTCTTATAAAAAAAGGAGCAGTGAACATCATTTCAATTTTTTCAAATGACAAGGTACCCCTATATTGTACTCATTTGATAGAGATGTTTTTTTCTCTTTTCATTGATATAACACTTTAATACCTTTACTAAACTGGTTTTTGAGAAAAAAAGCGAAAAAGTGATGTGAAATTTATTTTAATTGCGCCTTAGAACTCTCAAGGTAGTACGAGCACTTGAAGTAAACAATTGCTTATTTACATTCATCCATACATCCATTTGTGAGTGAAATACGCTTTTGAAGTAAACAAAAATGGCTCATTTATCCGAAAGTAAGGTACTGAAATATTAATAATGCTGGGATATGGAGAAAGAAGGTGGACGCAGACAGAAGTTTGCAACTTGTTTAACAATTTGTACCCCGAATTTCACATTACGCAGTCAACTGTAATTAAAATTAGACACAAATTTCAAGATACGGGCTCTGTTAAAGATTTACCAAAAACGGGCAGAGTTACAGCTTTAAATAATGAAGCAAGTAAAAAGTGATGTTGGCCGTCATGGAAAATCTTCATATTTCCGTTAGAAAAATTGCGTGAGACTGTTATAGAAGAAAAAAAATCCACTGTACACAGTGGGTGGCACCCATACAAATCGTGTGTAGTTCAGAAGTTATTTGCAGATGACTGGAGCGCAGATTGGAATTTTGTGAAGAAATAATCCACCAACTTGAAGGCAATGCATATTAAAATATTCTGTTTACTGACGAGGCAACGTTTTGCTTAAACGGCACGGTTAATACGCAGAACACACGATACCGGTCTTCAACAGACCCTAACTGGTATCTAGAAGGACACATCCAGTACCAACAGAAAGTTAATGTGTTGGCAGGAATGATGGGAAACCAGATTTTCTGACTTTCTTTTTTTGAGGGTAATTTAACGGCCGAGGTTTATACGATTTGAGGTAGTTTCTGCATTTGCTGTTTTATACCCAAGTAAGACGACCCGGATAAACCCCACCACGGAATATGGTTCCAGCAAGACGGACCCCTCCTCCCCCATCATTTTGGGATTAATGTCCCCCCAGTACCTTAATCATTTTCCAAATCGTTGGATAGGCAGAAGAGGTCCAGAAGAATGGGCAGCTCGGTCACCCTATTTAAGCCCACTGGATTTTTTCCCTTGAGGCGACCTTAACCGTAAAATTTACTTAAGTAGGCCGGGAGACATTGAGAGCTTAAAAAATCGCATTCGTATAGAGATAAGGGCCATCACACCTGAAGCTGTTTCAAATGCGATTAATGAATTTCAACGTAGAATTTATCAGCCAGGCTGTGAACGATCCTCAATTTGAACATTTATTGTAGTTTCCTTTTTTTGTTGTGCGCAGATTAATATTAACTTAAAATAAGTAAAATAAACTTGTTAAAGTTATTTCAGATTGGTTCAGTTATTATATTAACATTGTAGATTGCATTCTACCATCACTTTTTCGCTTTTTTCTCAAAAACTAGTTCAGTAAAAGTTTTATATCATTGAAAAGGGAAAAAATATGTCTATCAAATGAGTACAATATTTACCGAGATATATAGAATATTCCATACTTTTTGGACACCCTGTATAATATTGTGCAGCTAATTGAATTCAACTTCAAAGCATGCTACTATATGTGCGATACTTATTCCCGAATTATAATGTATTCTGTGTTAAGTTTGTCCATGGGCTCCATTCTACCTTAATATAGTGGTGGTATCTACTTTGATTTGAAATGAATAGAATAAATGAACAACAGGGTAAAATCTGATTACCCAAATTCAAATTAAACATTAAGTACAATTGTAACAAATGTATTGCATGATGTCATATACATATACATTGAAATATCTTATATAAATCCTATCCGTCCTGCAATCTAGCTGCTTAAACTATACATTCAATGGTCGAGTTCCGACACAATTTAATTTGTCTGTTAGAATTTTAATGAATTTCAAAAATTAAGTCTACTATCAGCACGCAACCATAAACTTATTTCAATATTATATAACAAAAGAAATCATATTTTATATGTTACTATAAATATTACGAATTTATATTAAACGACTAAAGTAGTTGACCTCTGGATATACGAAACAGATTGTGATGTATTTCGAGAAGAATACAATAGAACTGATAACGAGGACAATTGCTCTTTTCTATAGAACAAATGTAGTTTGCTAGGTCAACCGGTGCTTTATTGATTTTCGTTTAAAATAAAATAAAAGTACTGCTTTTATTTACGTAGCTTTTCATTTAACTTCTGGACTTTGCTATAATGATTTTAATTACATAATAAAATGGAACACGTACTTACGGGATCGTAAACTATAGAAAATGTGAACAAAATATGAAGCAGTGGGTGTTTTTTTTTCTTAATCACTTTTACGAAGGTGATACTTTCGTATCTATTTTTAAATGTATAATAAAAGTTTTACATTTTATTTTTAATTTGCTATTTACTTTTATCGCTTCACAAAAAATATACAGGAACGGGAGTACTTTTGAGAATTAAATCGGAATTTCTATTTTATAGAAATTGATTTAAATTAATGGCATCTATTCATCCCTTCAGGAGACAGTTTATAATACTTCATTAAGTATTGTGGATACGGAACGCAGGTTGTTTCGTGTACAGGATTGATAACGGTTTTCACAGGGTAACCTGACAGAAACGGGATTTTATAGAGATTATTATCCGATTATCTGTCTCCAGGTTTTACGGTTGTGTATATGTTAGGTACTTGGTACTTGGTTAATTAGAAGGGCGCTAGACTGCCTGTTCAGTCTAGCGTCACCTTTCAGACAAACAAAGGTAGGAAAATGCCGACACAGGCGTATACCTTGCGGAAATTCCCCAGGCACAACCTAAAAGCAGAGAGTGGGATTTTATGTAAAAGGATATGTTTGTTTACGCTGAGCACACGTCCGAGTAAGCGTTTAGTGTACAGGTATGGTGGTGTTTTGCAGACGGGATCGATTAATAATCCGCCAATGCAGAAGAGAAATATAATGGAAAACTGGTGTGGTGAATATGATCGGAAAATTTATACGTACCCCAGAATGGATCAGCTGGTAGAAATAACGGCTTCTGATTCCAACTACTTCGAAATAGAAGTCAGGATCGAAGTGATTGGAATGATTGGAGGTAATAAGATAATAATTCCAGAAGTTGAGGACGACTTCAGGAAAGAGGTAACTCCGTGAAAATTGTTTATTTTAATCAAATCGATTACCAAATTTAATTACTTTGTATCCATTAATAGCCGTTGAATACTCAGTACTGATCACAATTTATTTATTAAGCAGAAATTCCAGATTTGAATCACAGCGATTTATTCATGCTTGTGAATCTCATTTTAAAAATAAAGAATTGAAAATAGTATTTGATAGAAAATATATGATTCATAAACGACGTGAATGGTGGTATGCTAATTTATGAAGGTATCTATCAGTGTGTATATCAAGAAATGGTACTTCCATTAGTTTCCTTTTCCATGGTAAACTGGAGGCTAGGATGATACCATTTTTAAAAATAAAAAATAGTAATGTATGTCTTCAAATAACAATTGTGTCATCTACATATCTATACCCAAAGTAAAGGTTTTGTATGTGCATTTTGTAAAGCTAATGTTTAAAATTTTTCCAAATAGTAATGTATGTCTCCAAATAACAATTGTGTCATCTACATATCTATACCCAAAGTAAAGGTTTTGTATGTGCATTTTGTAAAGCTAATGTTTAAAATTTTTCCATGTTTAACAGTTGTTTTAGATGGACTTTTGTAAAAAGTGAAACAACATCAAAACTGACAATTAATATCACTCTCTTCAATTTGGTTGGTTCTTTTTTATTTTTTCAGGAGTAGATGATAATTTTATAAGTTCTTTAGTTTTCAAAAGAAACTGTTTTATAGGATCTTCTGGTAGTTCACGATAAGTCTGCGGTTCCAACAGTTGTTCTACTTCAATGTTATAGTCGTTTATATTTAATATACCGTTGCAGTACCTTTATCAGATTGAAATATTATCTTTGCAATACGTTTAAGATCAAACAAATCATGGCGCTGCCGAAAGGGTAAGTTGTTCTTTGGAGGTTTTGCTTTACGTAATATGTTAACGGTTCATTCACACACTTCATTTGCAGCATCAAAAGGTAACGATTTAATGGAATTGTCAATATTGGAAATGATATCTTCAAAAGGTATTACTCTTGGTATTTCCGCCCTTAGAAAGCGCTTCAATAGCATCATCTCTGAAAAAATATGATCAGAAAGGTTCAAAACTATTTTTTTTTTATTATCAAAGAATTGCTGCTTGAATAATTGATCAAATTGTGCTGTTTGACGTTTACATGGGATGTCAAAAGTTATTTCCATACATTTAAACGTTACTTAATCAATTTTATCCCAATCATCTCTATTCAATATAGAAGAAATTTCGAAATGTAAATATAAATGATCTGGTTTATCCAATGACCTTCTAATAATATGTATTTGGTTACGCAGAAGAGTATTTTCAGTTCTTCTATAAATATTATTAGCCTGTTTATCAAACTATTATATTAATAGCAGGCTTATGTTTGCGTTTTCAATTTTCATATTTTATAAAATTGTTTCAACATCTTAAACATTTCTAAAATAGTTTATTAGTAATGAGGACGATAACTGTAAGTGTTATCGAAACGTTTAGATTTCTATAAGCATAAATACAAAAATACACCATTAAAAAACCGACAAAAACTAAGTATTTTAAGGTAGATATTTATACCTTCAGGAAACAGGGATTTATTTTACGTAAATACACAGGACTGCTGTGGATTGTACTCGGATCAGGATGTCTCGGTCTGTAAGAAATATTTTCATTGTATCTGGAATAAATCGGATTAATTATTCTCGGGCGTTTGAACTTCCAAGTTCACTGTTTATGTCAGTCTTTCAGTGTTAACGGTCAGGATGTCGATCCCCACGTTCAACCACCGTTTTCTGATGGTTACTATCATAGAATGATCGAATAATAAATAATCCATGATGATACCTCTTTACAGTTGTGTTTTGTTTTCTTTGTTTGTTATCAAATTTTGGAAAGTTTGGTAATTGCTATACGCTGCTTTAAAATTGATTATAAATACACTATATACCTTTATAAAAATTAGCACAAACACCCCATTACAGTTTAGATATTGAGTTAAATATTAAAAGTTAAACATTTTTTATCATGTACTTTGAATATGATAAAATTTTGAATTATTTAATTATTTACTTAATTTACATGTAATTCAGCTTGAAACTATGCTATATTGACATTTTTTCAAAAATATTCAACAATTATATTTTATTCCAAGCATCAGAATAGACGTTCCTGAAGTTAGCTAATAAAGTAGTTAACAATTGACTGTAGTTTTCGTTGGGAATATTTTTATACATGCTTACCCTACCACAATATTGCCATATTTCTTTAAATAAAGGCCAAAATAATTTTGAAATCGAGGAAGATATTGGATTTCTGATTTCATATTGGCATTTATTAAGAATTAACTACAACGAAGTAATAACAGGAAGCGGTACACCTAAGAACACAGGAAGACACAGGTTGTGATGCCACTACTGTAACCTAACGTAATTAGATTACTGTAACCTAACATAATTAGATTATATAAACAAAACTACTGTAACCTAACAAAAGTAGATTAGATAAACAAAACCCGCACTAACAGCGTGGAAGGCGACTCCTACCACTACACCACCAGCGCTCTAGCAGGTTAACATGAAAGGGAAGGAAAGGTTACGTATTTCATTCCCTCCCCAAGGGGGGGGGGGGGCTGTTTGAGCTTTACAAGCTCCCTCAGCCACAATCATGGATTCCCAGCATACATACATACATTGTATGAAAATGTAAACTTTCACCATTAACACTCATAATAAAATACTTATCTTTTTGGGGATTTTTTAATGGTGTACTTTAAATTTTACAATCTAAACGTTTCGATAACACTTACAGTTATCTTCGTCAGTAGTAATGTTTGTTAAAAATTGTTAAAGATGTAGTAAACAATTTTGTCAAATTTGAAAAATTCAAACATATGTTTGAATTTTTCAAATTTGACAAAATTGTTTACTACATCTTTAACAATTTTTAACAAACATTACTACTGACGAAGATAACTGTAAGTGTTATCGAAACGTTTAGATTGTATAATTTAAAGTACACCATTAAAAAATCCCAAAAAAGATAAGTATTTTATTATACATACATTGTATATATGCATGGTGGGATTAAGGATGGGTGTGGTAAGGATAGGATCGGAAGGAACGGTGTTAGGGTTCTGACATTGAAAGTTATATTTAAACCATTTATAAAAATTCCTATTTATGCAGATAAGGCATGCGCAATTTGTCATCGGCACCACATTCTATGTTTTCCTATGGTCCTTTGTTTACCGCCTTCTGTAATAATATAAGACGCCATGTGGGATGCATTGATGAAAATACATGTTGATGAAGCTCTAGCAAAACCACAGCAGTAAACCATACTAAAACTAAAATGTCTGTCTTTAATTGCAAGATGCCAAAACATGTTTAAACAGAGATTTCGTTGTTGCCTCATACATTTATTTTGATCCTCATAGCTTCCCGCTCTAAACGAACATAATAATGAGTTGTCCTGGATAATATTTCATATCGGATTGAATGATGCGAATTTAAATCATGTACATCTGTAGATTTCTCTCAAAATAAGCTGTTTTCGCTAATACTAAAGGTATATTTTATGGTTGCAATGTATACTCAACAAAAACAAGATGGAAGATTTGAAACATCTTTAGGTGACCTTAAATGTTACAAACATTGAGGCAAACGTTGTAGTAGATAATTTATCTTAGTCAAACACGTTAATAACAAGTGTGATGGAATTGCACTCACGCAGTATTATTCTCAATGCTCAGCATGTTGCATTAAAAAATGAAAAATATAATGAGTTAGAAATTTATTTACTTCACACATACTAGAACATCTACAACGGTTGCTAAAACATTACAAGTTTTCAGTATAGGCGTCGGTGCGTTACTACCTGCCAACTTACAGTGTCTATTGTACGTGTTTAGACCGACTTTGCTTGGAGTACTACTCACGAAGGTTAGTCTCAAATATTAATGTTACGTTTGGTAAACATGCATGAATCTACACAGTGAGTGTAAAAACAATTTAAACTAAAAATCTAAATTGTCAGATATTGTGTATGTACTAATCAATCTGGCAATTACTGAATCTAATGAAAATTAACTTAATAGCGGTGGAAAGGACTACATTTTTGATATGTTGTAGATTGTAAGGTTCTAATCAAACACTACCATGGTCATAATGTCGAAAAATGGACAGTTTTTGCGGTACAGCTCGCCAAAGTTGTGAATATGAAAGTGCTATTTTTAAGTTTGATATGCAAGAGTTTAACGAAATTACTTATCAACGCCAAACAACATAAATAATTACAACAATATGGGCAATAGGGCACTTTTTCAAACCTAATCAGTAACCGCTTCCATCGCATTGTTATTATTTGCAATGTTTGGATCATGTTGTTGAGCTCTATTAGCTGCGTCCAAAATTGTATCAAACAAAATTGATTTTGGGTAGTGAACATCATTATCATAACGCGCATACCCCAAAAACCACAAAACACTGGCAATGTGCGCACATGTTCCAAGAGCTCTTGCACCTGATTTACACGTACAGTAGTAACCAAGAATTAGATCCTCCACCTTCTTATCGGTTTCTTGATTTTCGGTGGGGTTGTAAGTAATCCATAATTAATGTTTTGCATTGCGAAAGCGCGAAAAATGGCTAATTCTTCTAAAACCAGGTTCATTAATAAGAGAATCTATATGGTATTCTTCTTTGTCTCGTTGCAACTTATCTTGAATGTAAGATGGGGCCAGATTAACTGGGTATACCTCTAAAGCGAACTTAAGAAGATAATCCAAAGTGAGATGAGGGAAGTCACCTAAAGCATGCTCATCTATTTGAACTCAACGAGCGTTGCGTCTACGAAGATTTTCTGCTTCCACCCGGGCTTGTATAATATTAGCCTGGCTTGCTTTTACCAGTAATTGCTGAGCCAACTCTTCGTTAGCGCCTAACATAAGAACGCAAGGGTGAAACTTGTTTATCATCGCTCCAACAATATGATATGTGGTATTGTAATTGTTTGACCAAGAAACTTAAATATGGATTTGAGGTGACCGTTTCTGGCTACAACTATCTACCTTGTTTTAGTTATTATGCGGCACTCCATTGCTTCTTCAGTCGACAATTGGTTTTGGCCCCGTTCAAGCTGGAATCTTGTTTGAAATACCCACATCGTCAGAGGTATGGAATCTCGATATTCACAATCCAGCACAAAAATATCACCTTGGTGAAACCATGCCTTTATTCCATCGCCATTTCTACTAAACTCATTAATCAGCATTTTGACATCATTATTTTTAGAGTCCGAAAAATGAGGATCGCTGGTATATATCCGTGTGAAGCTACAATGAGAGCCGGTTTTACCAAGTAGCGACTTTTATGCACGTTGTAAGACACGAAAGTTATTACTTTTTGATATATAGGAGTAGATTCCGTCAATATATGGAATTGCTATCGGTGTATTGGGTTGCGGATTATATAATTGGTTGGAAAATTCTGTTACATGGTTGCAATGTAATCCTCCCTTGTATTGGCTTCAAGTCCAATATAACTAGGTACGAATCTTTGCATTAGCGATACTCTAACTGTAGCAATGGCCATACTTACAGCCTGTCTACTGTCAACTTGGGAAGTGAAAAATAAATTTCAAAAACTCGTCCCACAAACCTTGCCGAATCTTGCATAAAAACGTCAAGAGGTCCTTTTTGGTCACATACCTTTGTCCACCTTGCCGAGGTATTGAATCACAAAACGTATACAATTCCCGAAATTGTTCTTTCGTAATGGGGGCTACGGATTGGAAATCTTCTTCGCTAAAACTATCTTCGTCCTCGTATATCACTTTTTTTTTGACTAACGAGTCGCAGTTCTTGAAAAAATGCCTGTAGTTGCTGACCTTTGATGACGTATGGCCTATTAACAGACCGCAACCTTGGATGTAAATGCTCCAAAATAAACCTCTTGCTGACCGCAACATCGTACATTTTGTGGTATGTAAATGTTTAAAAGAATAAAAATATTTACTCTACACGATACGGACATCGTACTGTAACGGTGTTAAACATATGTGGCTTATTTCTTTTGTTTGTTTACTCCCGTCGCAAAGGATAAACAGTCGGTTCCTTTACAATTTTTAATAATCTCAAAATCATTTAATAAAAATTGATATTGTTTGTGTGAACTTACAATTTAATTCGGGTAGTTTCAATTTGTAAAGATATCATTCATTAATTTAATATTTTATTGTTGTTGCTATCAGGTTTCTGTTGAGTAAATGAACTCGATGTTTACTTTAGCAAATTCTTTTCAAATCAGGATGCACCAGCTAGATCAATTATTGTTATCAGTTACTCAATTTTATATTCAATTAAATTTTCTTAATTATATGTGAATTGGTAACTGTATTGAATTTACTTCCTTCCGTATTAAAGCTTTTAGTATACGTAATGGTTATTAATGAAAATAAATCAAACGTTATACTTATTTAATTAACTTAAACTCGGAAAATGTATAAATGCTTTGCGTACAGTAATATTTAAAAAATCAATCATATTATTATTTTTAATATTCTTAATAACTAACATGCATAAATTTCTTTATCAATAGTTAACGAAATATATTTTCGTTCCGTATTGATATTCACATATAAATTCAAAGAAAAATAAAATACAAACAAGTTTCTTTTATTTACACAGTTAGAAATCTTACTTGCATTGTCGGAGGCCTCAAATGGGATATTCTTGTTGCTATGCCGGTGACTCAGATTTCCAGAGACGTATTTTCTTTGTTCTCCCAATTATCTTCTTTGGACCTTTGTTGTGGATTAATACAATTCCAATTTTCTTTCCAACAATTTATTAATATTGTTAATAATTGCTGGATATATTTACAGGTTTAATTATAACTTAATTGTTCAAGTTTCACTAAGAACTGCAAGCCACAACAAACGGCTAGTAAATTACAAACAGCAGCGCTTTTAGTTATCAATGCTTTCTGGTTATTGTTCTTTATATATTGATGTATTACGTTAGATCGATAGCCGCTACTTTATGTTTATCGTTCAATATTGAAACACAATCGTGGACGACTTTCGGTACGCACAAAAACTATATTTTAAATTATTACGTCACCTTTTTAATTATCCCAACTTGACAATGTTTGCACTTTATTTTACTTAGCCTTTTATTATAATAAGGAAGGTATTCTTGCTTCTTCCCTATTACACAATGACTTTTATTTATTGTATTTTCTCAATTTAGAGGACAGCGTGACTACTATTTTGTCATTCGCTGCTCTCCCTTTGGTTAATTTCAATCAACTCTTACTACTTACTTAAAGTGACTACTTAACATACACGTCATGGTTATAACTGATTCTCCTCCTACAACTCATTTATGCATTTTCAGACTGTCGCGTTTACTTTAAATGTTTTCTAATTAAATATGTACATAACTTAGTTCATACATATAGACAAAATTTGCATCGATTGGGGCTTGAATCTCGATGGCGCAGATGGTTAGCGCGGTACTCTAATAAAGGATAGGTCGTAGGTTCAAATCCTACTCGAGGTGAACTTTTTATTTATGTATTTAATAAAATTAATAATAATTTTTAATGTACATAACTTATTTAAATAAATTCACGCTTTTCATCTTAATGTTAAATATATTTACATACCAATAACAAACAATCATTTCTCAATTTAGAAAACAACATAACTATTAAATATCATACAACTTAGCGCGAAATTCAAATTTCTCAGACACCCGTTACACTATGCACATTATTATTACCATTACAAATCAAACAAGTATGGGTTAACGTTGTAACGTGCCAATTCTTGGCTATTGTTACCTTAATTTAGGTTCGAAATTCGCATTAATATTGATAAATATATTTACATTACATTAGTACCTTTAAGCATTTGTTTTTTCTTTCAATAATAAAATTTTTTATATCTCGATATTTTCACTTTAGTCTACATAATTACGAATCCCTTACGCTTACGCATACGCATTTCTGTTTCTTCTGCCGTACCGTTCGGTATGTTTTGAGATGATTTGAAATTTGGTGCTGATTTTGGTTTTATCTAAGCATACCTTCTGTATGAATTTAAGAAAAAAAAAACTCAAGAAATTAAAAAGAGGACTGTTTGATCCCCTATTTTTCTCTGACGAACGCCTGCGGACTTGACACCCATTTTTTAAATATTCTGGTGGTTTATATAAGCTTTTTTTCCTTCTGTAAATATTTTTTAAACTAACACGAATGCAATACTTTCTTTCAATATGTTTTGAGCTATTATTAAAGTTATTCATATGTTTTTTTAACCTTTGATTCTACGAGCATATTATTTTGATATTTTTTTTATTTATTCCAACGAAAATTATAGAAGATATAAATTAACGCTATTAATTTCAATTAATCCAATAATTTCATTAATCCATATATAGTGTCTAGGTAAAAATAAAATAAATAAAGTTATTAAAGAGTTATCAGCACAAAGTCAAACAAGCAAAAATGTCTCGTTGTAGTAGTATCACATTAAAATGTTACTATAGACTAAAGTTAGATAAACCATCAGATCACTAAAAAAATGGGTTTCAACTCCATAGGCGTCGCCAGAAAAATGGAGGGTATACCCATTTTTTTCTTTACTTCCATCAGTTTTTTGCTTACAACCATACAGATAATAGATAAACCTAAAATCAGCACGAAATTTCAAATGGATATCTAAAAACACACTGGTGATGTTAATAAATATAATCTTTAAAAAAAAACGAGTATTAACTCTCTGCATTTCAAAAAAAGCGTTAAAATGAAAAGTGACATAAGTAAAGTCCCATTATTTAAGCCCAAAGAATCCTATTATGTCTTACAATTAATTGTGCAAAACTTGTATAAATATGGGAAAATAAATAAAAATGGTGCGTCGATTGAAAGTATAATCTATTTTTTTTATTTGCCCCCTAGATTTGGGGTGTTTTATTATTACACCAAAAGTATTCTGGTATTGAACGGTTCTCTAGTGAGAACCGTCTAATATATGAGGTTAGTGTCCCAAATCTGATCTGATTATATGTCAACATTAATTTAACAGTTGCCACATTTAATTGAAAGGAATAGTAACCACGGATCACTGTACAATAATAGAAGAACCCATTGAATTTTGAGTGAAGAAGTAGGGTTCCCCGGTAACACCCATAAATTTATTGTGGGGTGTCTTTCAATTGAAATAAAAGATTTTCATTAAATTTCAAAAAATAATTTAATACAACTAAAAAATTCTTATTTTTAATACTTAAAAAAAAGGCAACATATTATCAATCATGTGAAAATAAATTAATCAAATTTGACGTTATTGAAAAATATTATACCAACTTTGTAAAAATAACTCCCAAATCTAGGGAGCAAATAAAAAAATAGATTATACCACTGCTATATGCCTTACATTAACAAACGAACAGAATGATTACCTTATTGCCATAAAATAAGTGAATAATAGTATATTAAAACATAAGTTGTAGAAGGCCAACTATTCTAACACGAGTTCAAGATACGAACCTGAGCCGCGAAGCGGTGAGGGTTGGCCTTCTTCAACGAATG
Organism: Vesta saturnalis; assembly: GCA_036346205.1. Taxonomy (NCBI): domain Eukaryota; kingdom Metazoa; phylum Arthropoda; class Insecta; order Coleoptera; family Lampyridae; genus Vesta; species Vesta saturnalis. Next base: position 1,032,457 of record JARFJB010001250.1, read on the forward strand.
TTTTATACTATTTATTTCATCTTATTTATTAATCACTGACGACTTAAAAGTCTGGTTATAAAATACTTAGATTGGCAATAGTGAGTTAATTTGATAGTTTCTGTAGCAACTAATAAACAACTTTTACATTTAATTTACTAATAACGTGTTATTATCTGTCTACAGTATTAATGTTAGATTTGAGGCGTAAGTATCACAACTTTACGCACTTACAATTAATCAATTAGATTTCAATAAATAGAAGAGCACAATGTCAATGTAATGTTAGAAGGTAAACTTGATAAGTAAATTGACTTTCTTTAAATAACAATCTGTCAAAGTTAAAAAAAAAAGTTACTAAAAATCGTGTAAGAATTGAGTGCATTCTAACATCAAAATGTATGCGGGAATTGTGCATTCTAATTCCGGAACAGAGAAAATTGTATCCAGCCTGCCGTTCCACACGCTTCTATGGACTATCAGGGTAAACCGTTTAGTCACCTCACTGAAGGCTTATTTTAAAAAATTGTTGGGGCGGATTATGATAAAAATTTTAGAAATATTTTTAAATTGATAAATTAGGATGACCGCATTTGTCTTTATTATTATTATCCGATGACGTACAATTTCTCGAATACAGTGAAGAGTTCGTGAATTAACCAGTCGGACGCTTTTTTCATTATTACGATGTTCTTTTATGGAACAAAAATGGATCAATCCTTCATTAGCATCTTTATTAAACGAGTACTTTGTTACATACTTAAAAATTATTACATGCCAGTAAATTTATTAAATTATTCTTAAAGATCAATTCTCAAATTGACGTGAAAAATAGTGTCTTTTCGAACATATTTCGCTATACTAATCGGCTAAATTCAATAAAAATGATGAAATTACTTTTACTTACAGATAAAATGTTTTTAATAAAAATTGTCGTCTTTACGTTTAAAATAAGGTGATTAAACATTTTACTCGGATAATGGATAAGTTGGTGCATTTAAAACTTTCTTTCCAATTTGAACGTTTTCGCACTTTTTCTTGTTACAAGGTTTGTCAATGAAAACTTTTATAAATACTTCATCATAAATTGTTTATTAATTTACGACGCAAACAGAGGGTGTTATAAGTTTAACGTGTGTATCTGTCTGTGGCATCGTAGTGCCCAAATGGAGGCACCGATTTTAATTTTTTTTTTGTCTGAAAGATGACTTGATCGAAAGTGTTTTTGCTATAATTCAAGAAAATCAGCTGACCTCTTTTTTTAGTTGATGAATTGATTTTTTTACTTTTTGTTTTTCTTTGTATCGGGTCTTTTTTTAACTTTTACAAAACTTACGCTGCTCGTTGATTGTATATTTTGATTAAATTACAACGAACCATGCTCTTTAACTTACAGATTCCTGCCATTTTACTTAGCTTATACACATATATTTGTTGTAAAGAAAAAGTATTACAACGAATTATGCCTTATTTTTCAAGCTCTATTACCTAAAAATATTTTTATGTATAATAGGGTGTTCCACTTTTGGGGTACAGCACACTCTTTTATTGTAAATGAAACATCCTGTATATTATTACATTTTTTAATTTCCTGTTGAAATTGAGGGGCACTTTGTTAAGCATACATGTCACCCACAGTCCACCGTTTCGGCGTTATCTTACGTTTTTTGAAAAAAAAAAAGATGTTTGCGCATTTTCAAAAATGACTAATATCTCACAAAGAAAAATAGGTAGGGATATGCGGTTTTCACCATTCGATAGAGCATGAAAAGGTCAATAAAAACTTATGGAAATAGTAATTTTTGAGATACAGATTTTTTGTGGGTAAATTTTTGATTTTCGAAAAATCGAATCATGGATAACTTGATTTTTTAAATAGAAAGGTATATATTTTTACATAGACAGACATGGATTTTTCTTCTCTTTCGATTTTGTTAATACACATATGGGTCTATCTTTTGCCGTTTTTTCAGAATTGGCGATTTTCTATTTTTTATTTTCTTTTTTGCTATATCGCAGTAGGCATGTAACATAAAAACAAGGAAAAGGACGCAAAATAATTTATTTTAATTCTATATTAATTATATTCTATTTTCTGTCGTTTAATTCTAAACATTTATCAAGTCTGTGCTGTAGAGATTGACGCACATTTAACAGTTACGTTAGCAAATGCGGTTCTTATTCTGTTTTTCACTACTTCTTGTGTTGTAGGTTCTTCTTCATATACGAAATTTTTGGCAAACCCCCACAAAAAAGTTCATCATGGTTAGGTACGACGATCTTGCAGGCCATGACACGGGGCTTCCTTGGTCGACCCAGCGATTGGGAAATTGAAGAGTAGTAGTCGGGCACCTTTGGCCGCCATCTTGGATTTTGACGTCACAAGGATGGCCCACGTGGGAGACCATATTTTCAACCCTTATTTTATGGTTTCTTTTCGGAGGCCTTTTTCAACCCCTAATTTTTTACACACCCACGTGTGAGACCGTATTTTCCACCCCTATGGTTTCAACCCATTTCATCCCTAATTATTTTTTACACACCCCTATTTTATGGCGAGTTCGTAATTTCCAACCTTATGGTTTTTTCGGAGGTCAACCCTTGATTTCAATGTTGTATTAAGGCCTTTTTACAGCAATATTTTGTACTTGCTCGTGTGAGGGGTGTATTTAGGGGTTGGTTTTGGTCTTGGGGTTGGTATTGGGCTTGAGGCTGGACCTGGAGTTAGCCTTTGGGCACTGGGGCTGTGTGGCGGCTTCTTTTCGGTGGTCAACCCTTGATCGGAATTTCAACCCTAATTAAGCCTTTCTGATTTTTTTTCATGCCTACGTATAGGAGTCGTTTTTTTTGTTGATCATTTTTTATTAATTAATTAATTATTTTTTAACCCGGGGGAAATTCTCGATCGTAATCTGTTGCCCTATAAGATGATCTTAAATATGTATTCTGATAAGGGTGCGCAAATAATCATTAGACGTAAAAGATAGTTTATTTAATCTGTGACTACTATTAACATTTATTAGAGCTCTCATGTCTCTCTCTCTCTCTCTCTCGTCTCTCTCTGGTCTCTCTTTCGCAAAAAACGAAAACATGCAAACACACAAAATCGCAAACACGAAGAATCACAAACACGAAAAATGAAAACGAAAATTCGTAATCACGAAAAATGAAAATCGCTAACACGAAAAAACGAAAACGAAAACTCACAAACACAACTATTTGCCCGCAAACCATTTGTCTATTTCAAAAACAAGATGCAAATCTTGACGAAAAACAAGCAAATACGAAATCACTAAAAATCGCAAACACACCAAATCGCAAACACGAAGAATCACAAACACGAAAAATGAAAACGAAAATTCGTAATCACGAAAAACGAAAATCGCTAACACGAAAAAACGAAAACGAAAACTCACAAACACAACTATTTGCCCGCAAACCATTTGTCTATTTCAAAAACAAGATGCAAGTCTTGACGAAAAACAAGCAAATACGGAATCACTAAAAATCGCAAACACACAAAATCGCAAACACGAAGAATCACAAACACGAAAACTGAAAACGAAAATTCGTAATCACGAAAAACGAAAAAACGAAAACGAAAACTCGCAAACACTACTATTTGCCCGCAAGACATTTGCCTATTTCAAAAACAAGTCTTGACGAAAAACAAGCAAATACGAAATCACTAAAAATCGCAAACACGCAAATTCGGAAACACGAAAATTGAAAACGAAAATTCGCGAACACGAAAAAATCGCTAGCATACAAATGCGCAAACATGAAAAACGAAAACGCAGAGCTGTAGAATGAATCAAGACAAGGAGTTGAGTCTATAAATAAAAGAATTCTTTCCTGTTTATATGTTTTTGTTATTTATTCCTTATATCCAAATGGAAGAGTATCAAAGTCTATTCTACGTCGTTTAGAGTAACTTATTCTATACTGTTTAGATTCCGGTCTACACATTGTAGCATCTCTCTCTAACTATTTTTCTATCTCTATACACAAAAAGAGAGACTTTACTATTACTAAGAACCATATCTTTCATCGCTCGTGAATTCTTATAGTTTAAGGTAATACCCTTCACTTTACACACTGATTTAATTGTCTGTTCACTGACTGAAAACACATTATAACTGTAGTTTTTCATTCCTGCACTAACAAATTCGGCTATATAGCTTCCTTCACCGTACGCTTCCAATTCGTCGGTCATCTGGCCAAGGAAATCACCGCAAGCCGGATTCCAGTCGTCGGGTTTAGCGACAAATATGGCACTGTCATAATACAGAACACGGCGGTTTAGTTTTTCCAAGTAACTATATAATTCTAAATGTGCATGAGCAGTCGTGTAAGCGGCTATGGACACATTAATAGTTTTTGTGATTCACCTTCATCCTCCGGTCTATCCCAATTTACCATTACCACATTATCATTAATAGGTATTATGGATTGCACCTGAACCAATGGATCGGTAAACAGTTTGAAAAAGTCCTTTGGTAAAACAGGGTGATAGAGATTAGAGGGCGGTAGTACTCGACATTTAATTAAACCCTCCACCGTGTCCAATGAAATGTTCTTACAATCTAAACCTACATGAACTTTCGGATGACCTACAGGATACTTACAATATTTATTTACATAAGGGTATAATGAGCACACGTCATAATACATGATTTTTTCGTTAACACCGTTGATGATAGAGTTTGCTAGCATTAGTGCGACCACCGTAAAACGCGTCTCGTGGATTTAAGGGTTCGTCATCTTGGCCACCTAAACTCTGTATGAATACTCTCAACTCATCATTTGCATGAATTAGTCTTTTAAAAAATCGCATTCACGCATCTCAACTAGCTTATACCCGCGCTCGCGTAGAAACTGGGACCGAGCCGCCGTATTTTCGTTTCGCGCAAGCATGGAAGTATTTGCACCAAGCTTAGGGTCAATATTTGCCTGGTTGGGGAAACATTCCTCGCAACCGTGCCAATAACATCCCTGAAACTCAAAAACCATATTCGACTCTGCACAATACCCGTCGACATTAACACCTTCAGGTGTTCAAAGCTCGCGAGCTTTCCCTGCGTGCTGTATACTCACTTGTTGCGAATGTTCCACCCAGCGTAACCATTGTATTGCGACTTTTTATTGGTTGTCGGCACGTCTATAACCGCCTTTAGGAATGAGCCCGATTGTGTTTTCTTTGAAGAAACGCCTACGAAACACTTTATAGCAATCGTAGTATCCTACTCAAACGGGTCGACTTTATTTTGGGTCGTGAAGGTGGACCAGAAACTAATACAACCTTTAACGAGGATCTTAACATCCATCAGGTAATATTTCTCAATCTCTTCACTCATCTTGAAAACATAATTACTCTGGGCTGCGTGCCAACCTAAAAGTTTTTGTCTCTTTCTCAGACATCTGATGTGCGCAATAATATTCAAGTGATGGCAATGGACCCTCGTAATTCTGATTCTCGGATGAGTTGAAGAGATATGGGAAATAACCTTTTGACTCGGGGAAATTGAAAGTTTTCGCGAATGCCGAGAGTGGTGACGGAATTAAATTAAGGGAGTCAATAAACCTAATATCACCACATTAGTTTTAGACCGTTGGTGATGACTTTAAGTTTCCATCGGTTATTATCAGTTAACATCCATCTAAGCTCAAAACACCCATTGTATTCCTTCAAATTATGTGCGATGCATGTAACTTTAAATTTTTGCGCTCTCTCGGCAACATACGCTAGAAATGATTGAACAGGATCTTCCCTGAAAATGTGCACTCTTTCGCTACACGTTGAGCATCGCACATCCAAATTATCAGTGGAGCGGATACAAACGGAACAAACATTCACGGCCACGCATAGATTGGGCTCATGCAGAAATCGATCATTCGTTCCCTCACACACCTTCTCTTGCATACACTCCAAATCGTAAAAGATAAACATAGATGGTTTACCATTACTACTGTCACGTCGAGCCGTGTTAACAGTCATGTAGCAGAAATGTCCTATAGGCTTTTGACTCTGGCACGTGAAGCAGTAGCTGTATCCGCATCTATGTTTACCCTTTACTTCAGTTGTTTTAAGACATTTTAAACATCTACGCAATTTTTCGCATAGTTCACTGTCCTTATGGTTTCTAAGGCATTCCTGCTCATAAAAAAATCTCCTGCAGTCATTGCAGACAATTTTAGGATTTTGAACGGAACAAGGTGGTTTCTGATGACACGCGGGACACTGGTACAAACATTTCATATGATCTTTTTTGTCATTATTACGTTTTTTGCACTGTTCGCAGTAATAACTACAAGTAAATGCAGAAGTTAGGCTGGTAATGACATTATAATGCTCCCCTTCTAATATTAAATTTAAAACAACTCTACCCGGTTCCCTAGGACCCTCAAAATAAACTGAATCACCTATTCGCGAATTAAAAACTACAAGGGTATATGAAGCTAAATGGTTTTAAAATGTGTTCGTAACTACCAACCTGACTAAGATCTACACCACTGTTTTGGCAGAGTTGTACAGCTCGCTCTTGAAGTAAGGAGTAACCCATCACCATACCATAACGCATTGCATCGTTATTTCTGAACGCTATTGCTATAACTAGAGCGCGAGCTAAACAATTATTATCGTTCAGTGTTGTCGGTACAATAATAATGCCCTTCTTTTTGCTTTACAAAAAAATTCAAATTTTGAACCCGTCAGATTTTTGCGCCCATTGCCAACAGGTACCGACACTCTATCCACGTTTAAGACTAACAAGTCACTCGAGAAAAAACTAGCATTGATCTGCATTACCTTTTCAAGTAGCGACATTATCACTTTCACCGACAACTGGTCCACTCTTTTAAATGACAAGCCGATTGGTTTGTCAGGGTGATTTGGGTTCCTTAACGTGATTCCTACACGGTCTGACCTAGTTGCATCCTTGATAGTGTATGCATACAACTCGAATGCACTCTGCAAATAGATATGTATTAGATACATTTTTAGTAAATGGTATATTTTACCTGTAGCCATGTTAAGGGATTATCCTTACACGTACCGTCATTAAAACTAAATCTTAATGTTTTACATGTGGTATTGAATTTTTTAATAAATTTACTGTCTGGCTCTCCTATTATATTTATATGATTGAACCCCGAGGATGGTCCGGCCTGTTGCTGGGAACCTGAGCCCGTTTGGTTTTGCTGTAATGTACTCATTCAGTAAACGAAACAATAAAAATTAGAAAAGACATACCGTCACCAAATCCGCCGCATCTGTAGTTTCCATCATCTCATCATCGTCAAATACGTCCTCCATGTTTACCTGAGCAGGGCTTTAAAAAATAATTAAAATTTAAAAAATAAAAAACAGGCATATCCTTACATTCCACCAACCCGTTGTGCAGCCTGCATAAAATCATTATAAACATTTATCGAATCGATAGTGTCATTTTCACACAACATCTTATAAGTAACAATATTGTATGCGTTTTTTAGCCCTTCTTTGGTTAACGCGCCAGCACTGAACAACTCAAGAATTTGGTTAACGTTTAAAGATTCCATAGCTATATGATGCTCTTCGGAACAGAACTAAATTAACTAAACCCTGGCGTACGCTTTTATAGTATTTTACAGGGTCAAAGGTCAAATTAAGTTGTTTTGAAATTCACAAGGCTAACTTCATAGCCAACTTCAAGGCCATGCTTATCGCTAACTGCAAGGCCGATGACTTTCTCAAGGTAAATAAGTATGATGTTTATCTTTTAATACCGAATGACCTTATTGCTGAAGGTGAAGTTAGGTAATAATAACATAATTTGTACATACGAAGCCAAAATTGGCATTAAAAGAAATGTAATAATTTTAATAACGTGTTTATTTTAGCTAAGCGTTTTATAACATATTCATTACGGTGTAAAACACTCATTGTTAAATTAGAGCAGTCGTTTAACTTCATTGGAAAAATAATTTTAATTAACTAAAATGTAAAAATACACGTCAACTTAAAATCTAAGACCTTTGTTTAAAAGAACCCTTTTATCATTTTATTACAGAACAGTCTTCGGTAGTAATCTTTAAATACACTTTTTATTCTTATATTATTTTAACAATTTTATATGGACATAATTAAAAAAGTCTATTGACCCTCATAATACAGCGCTTGATTTTTTAAAATTGAAATACAAAGGTATTAATCATCTTTTTAATATCAAGGGCGTTATTGTTCTTCTTTTAATTGCATGATGCATTTACAGAAGTCCACTAGATAAACATTTCGAAATACCACCTGACGTGTTTTAACAACCTTGCAACTAGGAACACAATTTTAACGGTTGACCTTTCAATAGTTGATAGCCCCATTTCATTAAAATGAAATGTTAATAACTTTACATGAGTTCGACGTAAATAAAAATGCGGTACCAAGCAATAGTGTTATAGACTAATGGAGGTCGTTATTAATTCGCATATATGTTGAAGGTTGTGTAGGTAGAAGGTTACAAACTGCAATTAAAAAGAAAGTGTAATAACACATATTACAACAAATAATCAGGTCCACTCTCACGCATTTTATGTATATATTGAAACACTTACTTGAAATAAACGGCATATCGACTCTAATAATATTTTATTATGAAAACTTGTAATCTATTTATCAGAATACAAATTTAAGATCATAAGTTAGCAGATTATGTTAGGACGCGCATACAATTGTACCTTTCAGCGAAACGTGTCTTACAAGTTAACACGTAATCAATGTATAAATAAATTTCGTATGTAAACAATCTGTAGATAAGCATTAAGTTTGAGTTTTATATCATTCAAATATCTGATAAACAAGATTAGGATTGAGAATTTCCCCCGGGTTAAAATATAATTAATTAATTAATAAAAAATGATCAACAAAAAAAACGACTCCTACGCGTAGGCATGAAAAAAATCAAAAAGGCTTTAACCCAGATACTCCTGAAACTATTTTTTTTAAATATTTTATTTTGTTTAAAAATAGGTTCAGTAGAGTATACTAAACAAAATTTTACAAGACCAATTTTTTATAATGGGAATAGTTTGTTAGATATTAGCCGTCTTTTATAAAGGACAGTGGTATTATAAGTGCCTATGATGGAAGAAATTAAAAATTTCGTAATGATCTTAAAAATGTATTCACAGATTTGTCATCAAATTCAAATATAATATTATTTATAATACATAATATAAGTATAATATAAGTTACCTACTTAGTATGATATTCGAGGAAACAAAGTTTTGGATGCAACCCAACGTCACACTTGTTGCCGAATTGAACTTTCTTGTGGCATAAGCTGCATCTAATCTGATTGTCCTGATAGACAATAAGATGGTCAAGTCTGTCATACCTGGAAAACTCTCTACCGTGAGCATTACGCCGCACATGTCCTCGTCTGGTTGTCTTTTTATGCGTTTGTAGAATATTTATTGCAAGAGATCTGCAAAACATAAATTGGTCCATTTTTCCTCCATACCAGCGATGGATTTGCCAGGAACTTTGTATGGCCATATCCAAGCAATGGCTCACTAAAGGGAAGTACCATTTTTCCCTGTAATACCTACACGATAAAGGCTGATGTTTTGGTCTTCTCTGTCTACTCCTCATAATATTTTGCTTGTATATTTTTTATTATTTTTGGTTGAGGTACATATATTTTTTTATGTTCTTTCTGAGAAAATCTCGAAACATCACTTCTTGGGAAGATGGGCTAGTAATTTGAAGCAATGGAGACAATATTATTGTCATTCCAACGACAAACTACTCGATACCTTCCCCTTTCTTGTTTTTTAAATTCAGATTCACTCTTCATCGTTGGCACCACAACTCTATTTTTTTTACAGATCCAGTTGCTTTTATTGCTCTGTCTCTAAATATCAGAAGCAAGAAATTGTCGAAATACAAGTGAAACGATAGGTTTTCTTTTTCCAACGTTATTTTATCAGCAAAAGTGAGTACGACACTTGCGCCTAAGCCTAGATCTTTGTAGCGTTCTTGTAATTTTGTCTTAGATATGGCACAAACCATTCAATGTAGCCTATTTTAGTAGTAGCCACCCAAAATTTATGGGTTTGCCCCTAATAAATTGTTTAGAACCGTGCCGCCCAAAATATGGCACCATTGATTCACCTGCACTGTGGTTTTCTTGCAAAGAAACGTGTTCGATACATTTTTTATTTAGGCGTTTCAAAAGTGAGCCTATTTTCGAGAATTTATTTTACGCGTCCAATTTTGGTATTGTCACTAGAGTGAAGATTCTGCATAATATAATTGAAACTATTTCTAGAAATGTTTTCGTGCACAATTTTATGAAAAAAGCACTTCATTTCATCTATAGATATGTCATATGTTGTGTTGGCTGGCATAAAGATTCGTGTATTCAGTTATCATTTGCCATAATGTCTCATCAAAAATAGGTAGAAAATCTCCAAAGAGGGAATGTAATGCATGTGCTAATCAGCATGTGCTACATGCTGATCTTGCCAATGTTTCAACTTGTTTGTCACATATTGTTGAACCCATTCATACATTTTTGGTCTATTAGTGTACTTCATAAAGAGTGCTAATAGAACATCATCTTCACTATCTTTCGAGCTATCTTCATTCTCGATTTCATCGATATTATTGAAATATTGAGAATTCAGTAAACTGCCAGGGAGATTGTCCAAAAGAACGTTTTCATCGTCGCCAGAGTAACGTCTTCATTAGAGATTACTAGTGGAAACACAGCTACTGCATCTGGCAATCTGGTATCATCATTAATGTGCTCTATCTCTTCTAAACGCTCATTTAGTGTTAACGGTTTTTTCCAATACCTAAAAAAAATAGTGTCCTTTTATCTCACGGGCCTTTAAAAAGGACGGCAACTTTTGAGAGGTTATCTAGCTACAAGATACGCACAATGAATATCTCAACTATTTCAAATATACCGAACCAACAATATAAAACAATATTGCAATAGTAAACGTCACAAATATTTAGTAATATATGCTTACCTCAACTGGTCCATGGGAACATGAACAAAAATTATCAGAATGTATTTTGCGTACAACAGCATCGAAACGAATCTAAACAATTACAAATGACAGTAGTACGCCGGTAATAAGTTAAAGAACACTGTTTAGGCGGTGCCATCTCGATATGAGTAGAAGAGCTGTGTAACAAATGAAGATTTTTTACACGCCCTTTTAAAAGGACGATGGAACTATTTGGGTTAATCAGGGTTGAAATTCCCATCAACGGTTAACCACCGAAAAGAAGCCGCCACACAGCCCCAGTGCCCAAAGGCCAACTCCAGGTCCAGCCTCAAGCCCAACACCAACCCCAAGACAAAGTCAAACCCCTAAATACACCCCTCACGTGAGCAAGTACAAAAAATTGCAGTCAAAAAGGCTCTTAATACAACATTGAAATTCTATCAAGGGTTGACCTCCGAAAAGAAACCATAGGGGTGGAAAATACGAACTCACACGTGGGGCGGCCATAAAATAGGGGTGAAAAAATACGGTCTCACACGTGGGTGTGTAAAAAATAATTAGGGATGAAAAGGGTTGAAACCATAGGGGTGGAAAAGAGGTCTCACACGTGGGTGTGAAAAAAATTAGGGGTTGAAAAAGGCCTCCGAAAAGAAACCATAAAATAAGGGTTGAAAATATGGTCTCCCATGTGGGGCATCCTTGTGACGTCAAAATCCAAGATGGCGTCCAAAGGTGCCCGCCTACTACTTTGAAGATTTAAAAAATTCTGCACATTCCTACCATAGTGGCAAGACGCGCCATCATGCTGATACCACATGAAAAGTTTTATGTTGTCAGGAACATTTTCGAGTAATTCAGGTAACACATTATTTAGAAATTCCAAATATGGGTCACCATTCAAATGATGATCAAAGGAATAAAGACCTATCACAAAGTTATTTACAATTCCTCCCCACACATTTACAGTCCTGTGCTGATGGTCCAAATATTGCACAATATGTGAATAATAATGAAAATTCCGACGGTTTACTCGGCCGTTGCTGTGGAAGGTAGCTTCATAGTAAATAAAATAATGAACGTAAAATGTGGGTCCTCATTTATCTTATTTAGCATCTATTGACAAAAAGCTCTTCTTTCATTAAAATCAACCACAGTTAATTTTTTGTATAATTCTACATGATATGGATGATATTTATTATGTTTTAGTACCCATGTTACCGAAGTAACACTAATAGTACCAATGGCATTAGATATTTGGCTCGTACTGACGTTTGAATTTTCTACAACGCTCTGCATTACCATAAACTCAGTTTCTTCTGTTCTAATTGTTCTTTTTTGAACATTTGGTTTGTGGTGTACTCTTCCAGTTTGTTCAAATCGTGCCAATAATTTTTGTAACGCACGGTAACTTGGGGGACGTCGATCAGGACATCTTTGTTTATACACACGAACAGCCAAAAGACAATTTCTTTGACACTCGTCCAAAGCAAACACTATGTCGACTAACTCGTTTTGAGTAAAATTTATGTTGATTAAGAGCTAATTGCAGCTAATAGGTGAGTTTCTGCTATTTCTTGTGACTGTCAAACAATAATTTGGCTTTTGTTTTTGTACTTCATGTAAATCTAGCAAAGCCTACTTTAATAAAAAAGTGTACTCGTAAATGTCATCCATACCATGATGAATATTGGTATTTTGTTGTCTAGTATCACGCAAGAAACAATAAAAAACAAAACAAAAATCGTATTTTCCAATGCAACACAAAAATGTCATGACTAAAATAAAATGGACGACATTTTTAGAAACTTATTGAAGAAATACTTTTGATTGCTTCCTTTTGATTTTTTTTCTTTTAGCATTAGTGTGTTAAGTGAAATATCATTAACGTAAAATTAAAATAAATTATTGTTTTACGTCCTTTCCCCTGTTTTTCTGTTACATGGCTACTGCGATATAGCAAAAAAGGAAATAAATTATAGAAAATCGCCAATTCTGTAAAAACCGCTAAAGATAGACCCATATGTGTGTTAACAAAATCGAAAGAGAACAATCATTCTACGTCTGTCTATGTAAAAAACCTTTCTATTTAAAAAAATCAAGGTATCCATGATTTAATTTTTCGAAAATCAAAAATTTACCCACAAAAAATCAGTATCTCAAAAATTATTCTTTTCATAAGTTTTTTATTGACTTTTTCATGCTCTATCGAATGGTGAAAACTGCATGTCCCTACCTATTTTACTTTGCGAGGTTTTATTCATTTTTGAGTATGCCGCAAACGCCATTTTTTAACAAGCTAGCTTAATAAGCTGAAACGAATGTACTTTATATCTATATTTAGTATACCAAGGTATATCAAAAATCAACTTTTGTTTGTAACTTGGACAACCTGTATCTCGAAAACTATGGCTCAATCGATCACAAATGAGTCATACTAACACCGCCTTGAAGGTAGGCATCTAATTTGGAATGACCTTGTATACAGGGTGTCCCAACGATTTGGAGGTGGAAGATTACGCCTATACTGTTGATTTAAAAAACTCTTATAACAGCTTATTGTAGTCAACAACGAGGAGCATCTTGTAATAGTATTTTTGTATATACAGGATGGCCCATTTTGGAGCACTACACTATGGTTGTGTTTTTTAATGGACACCCTGTATATTTACATATATTTGAATTCTCCGTTGAACATTGAGCAAAGTGATATAAGCTACTATGGGTCTACGATTAACGTTTCCAAAGTTATTGACATTTTTATTAAAAAAAGTTAGTCAATTAAGTAGGCTGCTGTTCAGCCATCTTGAAAGATATCGGAGTGTAATTGTGGGATTTGTTTTTCCAATGTGTCTAGTTTTAACTTCAACCTTCAGATTGCAGACTCTTTTCTCTACATATACAGGGTGGTCCATTTTGCTCAATGTTATTTTTCTCATTTTTTTTTAAATGGAATTCCCTGTATTTTATTGCACTATAATAGTAAGAGTATATCTGTTTTTAGAAAATTGGCACGAAGATCGCTGCATTGGTCGCGGTGGTCCCATTGCTTGGCCAACCGATCTCACTCCCCTAGACTTTTTTCTTGTGGGATATGTAAAACAGGAGGTGTATAGGAATTTGCCTACTACACCGGCCAATATGAAACTTCGAATGAGTGAGGCTTTTCAAAGTATTCGAAGAAACACCCTTCAAAACGTCAAATCAACCTTTACTAGGCGGTTGACACTGCATTGCTGGATTTTTGAACATTTGGTATAAAATTTCCAATTCATTTTGTTCTTTAATTCCCTTTGAAAGTTTATAGTTATGCTGTTCTACGAGTAAATAATTATTAAGCGTTGCTGTTTCATAGTTTAAAATGCTGTTTTGCTTCACAAAACCTATAGCTTCACAGTTCTATTGCAATTAGCATTGTTTCATATTCTGTCGATTATCATATTATCTTAATTTTTTTATACGTCCTATTGTGACAAATTCAAATAAAGTAACAAAATTTTACAATTTTCAACTTTATCACTAAATAATTCAAAATTACTTAGGAATAGGTGGTACAAAGTAAGTATCTATTGAAAACTTGTAAAAAATGCTTTTCAAATCTGTAATAAAATACAGGTTATGCCATTTAAAAAAATTGAGAAAAATAACATTGAGCAAAACAGACCACCCTGTATATGTACAGAAAAGAGTCCGCAATCTGAATGTAGAAGTTCAAACTAAAAACATTGGAAAAACAAATTCCAAAATTGCACTCCAATATTTGTCAAGATGGCGGAACGGGAGCCTATTTAATAGACTAATTTTTTTACATAAAAAGGTCATTAATTAGGAACCGATAGTGGTAGACCCATAGTACCTTTCAGCATTTAATAGAGAATTCAAATATATAAAAATATATAAGATGTTGAATTGAAAAAACACAAGTTTAGTGTAGTGCTCGAAAATGGGCCATCCTGTAATTACAAAAATATTTTTACAAGATGCTTCTCGTTGTTCGTTATAAGATTCTGTTTTAAAATCAACAGTATGGACCTCCAAATCATTGGGACACCCTATATATATATATATATATATATATATATATATATATATATATATATATATATATGCAACAAAAATTAATATTACAATTAATGTGTTTTTATAGGTATTAATTAATTTATTCATTAGTATAAAATGTGACAATTTTATGTTAGTTAATAAGTTGAAAATTCAATAATGCACCTACATTATTATTTTATTACAAAAAAAATAAAGAAACCTTAACATTAATACGCTTACATCTAAATCTAAATTTTGAAATAATTCCAAAATTTGGCATGCTTACATTGTGTTATACCATGTAAGTATAAGTATATCCCAGGTTTTGAATTCTGACGAAATTTAGCTAGAAGCTATTATATTATATTATTTTATTTATTTTTTTAATAAAATAATATAGTCGGATCCTTGAATTTTTAACTTATTAACTAATACGAAATTGTCAATTTAATGGCACAACTAAACCTGTATGTTTTGTATGTTTGTTCAACTATTACATTTTATGTTGACTAATGAATAATCTAATATAAAAACATATTAAATGTGTTGTTTTCTATTTCAGATTAAAAAATTGTTTTTTTTTTACTTTTGAAGATGCTATTACAAAACGTCAAACTTTAATTAATTATATAATTAATTAATTGTCAATTTAATTTTATTATGTCTTGTAAATGGACAGCTTGAAGTTTATGTATAAATGCAAGCTACTCAAGAATAAATCTATTTTTAACTTTATTATTTAATACCTAAAAAAAGTATACAAATTTTAAAACTAATCGTTACTTATAATATTAATTAGTTATGTTTTAATACTCATTTTGGACGTTGCAATCCTAAGAGAGTTTACACATTATAACTAATTGTACTTTCAAATATTCTGATTACTTCCTTTGTCTGATTAAAACATATTAACAATAATTCAATTATTATCGTTTTTTCTTACTAATGGGGATCATATTATATTTTCAAAGACCATATTTTTATAAATTTTAAGTGTTCGTTTCTATATATCACGTGTGTAAGCGACATCTCAGAAAATTAATCATGTATCAGAATTTTTCAGCAGGGTCCCTGCATAGTTTTGTTTTGAACAATTTTATTCCATCACATTTTTCTCCTTTTCAATTTTAGAACGTTTGGCGTGAGTGAAATGTTTTTTGGTTTTTCTATGCAATACTTTTTTTTATATTACCAATATAATCTGTTGCTCTGTACTACGATTGAAATAATTTGCTGCTCTTATTATAATTTACGGAAACGAAGTATAAATACAATTACGTAATCTTTAAACTGCTTAATTTATATTTTCTTTAAGTTTCTTGAGGTGGCTGTTTAAACCTTATGCCCATGTTATGTTCATTCGGTAGCTCATTAGCAAGTCAAACGGCGTTTGTCTTCCAGTTTTCATCGTTTGTTAATTCTTATCCTTCCAACTACAATTATAAATTAATACGGTTAAGAAAATACCTACGTTCTTATTTAGATCCCCCCTCGAAACTTCAGAGGTTGATGCTATTGTTCTAAAGTAACTGGAGGTGTTTTGTTAGTGTTCTTTTACCGTTATTAATGCACGAACTGAATGATATTCTGTAGTTTTTCTTTTTATATTTTTGCGATCGCAGATTCTAGGAATAAAGATTTGCTTAAGTTAAAATATAACTTTCGGTTTAGGAAGGTATGCTTTCACACTATGCAAAGCTGTAAAATTGTATTTTTATCGGTGTAAATTAATTAAATATTATGAACGTCATGCATTTAAGGTTTAACATTTACATAAAGGCCGGTATTGCAAATTTTGCACAGAATTTTATAATAAATACATACAAATGAACAAAATGCAAAAGCTGTAGACTTGTCCAAAGCAAGTTTCAATACTACTTTAATGTTAAATCTTACTCAACCTAATTTATATTAAAACATTCCTGCAAGCGAGTTATAATTGGTTTATTTTACCAAGTAACTGGTGTTTATAACAAAAATTGATCATCCGTAGTTTCCGTACATATTCGATGTGTAACCTGTCATTCCAGTAATACTGGGATGCGCCTTTTGAATTATTAATTAATTTTTAAGGTTTCCACGAAAACCTTTTATAAATAAATTATCTAACTTAAATTATCCTTAAAACAAATGTTACTATAAACGGGATGGTTCTTCATATATTCACAAAACGATCTTTATGAACTTTTTTTATTTTTTAGGGCTTTTTTACTACGAAAAACTTTCTTTGTATAGTTTTCTTTCAATTTAGTAGTTTTCGAGATATTCACGGAAAGTCGCAAGTTACTTCACAAATAGAAATCTACGATACGACAGCGACGAAAGGATGAAGTACTACCAAATTTCCCCTGGAGTCCCACAGGGCTCGGTACCTCGGCCCGCTCCTGTGGAACCTCACTATGGCGTTCTGAGATTGCAGCTAGTTACGATAGTGGGCTTCGCTGACGATATCGCCATCGCCGCAGTCAAGAAATACATTCACGAAGTCGAGACTGCCATAAACGAGGCAATCCGCAAAATCAAAGCTGGCCTTGAACTAGCCGACCATAAGGCGAAGACAGTGCTGATCACAAGCCGGAAAGCGGTGAAGTGGATAAAAATTTAAGTAGGCAGCCAGACCATTGTTTCCAAAGATTGTTACATTTTTATTTCTTCACAGTGTAAACGCAGCCTTAATTTAAATTTCAACCGCATCCAAACAATGCATTATGTTTAACATACGATACCTGCTTCTTATCGCGGGCACTTGCTCGAATTTAATACACGCCGCACCTCGAAGTTGAATCGTTCTTTGGTTATTCGTGCAATTATGCCAGTTTATTATTGTAATATTTGTAATAACGGATACCGGATCAAACAATAATTAAGCAAATAAAAGTGATATGGATGACTACATAATTGCATAAACGTCCGTCACTTTTTTCCTTTTAAAGGGATTGCTTGGTAAATCGCCATATATATCCAAGAACGGTTCTTTTATTTGGTTTCTTCTCTTATTGACCTTTCTATTAGCGGCTGCGTCTGCGCCCTTATTTTTGGTTTCTGGGTGACTACAGTGGATTAATTAAATAATTAAATAAATTAAAATTTCTGTGCCGTATCATTGTTTCTACATCTGCAACGTCAAGGACAGTGGCCGCTAAGACATAATTTTCAACTCTAATCTTTTGCGATACCCCTGGTGCGTCTGTCACGAGGATTTATCACCATTTAACCCAGATAAGTGATGCTAATAACTGAATCGATTTGTGTAAGATCTTTTTTTTGCGATCGCTAGAAATAGGTTATCTAAAACGACCTGTTTGATATCTAACGTCAGTTCATAAAATTTTTCCCTTTATGCGGATTGCCCGCAGCTATGATAACTCGCTTTAATTGATAAATAACTTAAAAATTGATAAATTTTAACAAACGCTTTGTTGGTATCGATATTTTATTTTACTTGTAATATTTATATAGGTTTTAGCACCAAAGAATTTATGATACTAAATTTCAATATATATATTAACCTCGTTGAAGTGAATCGTTTCAATACGAAGGTTGTAGATAAAAGAAAGACAAAACGTAGTTGCCATACAATTAAATTTACAAGTATACAGGGTGTTCGTTAAAAGACGAGAGTGCTATTAATTTTTTTCCTTTGTTATTAAGTTTTAGTGTTGTTCCAAAGTTGAGTCTAGAAATTGTGTTCTTTAATACGCTTAACCGCTTAAGTTGCTTGTTTTTCAAAAAATTATGACAGACAATCTATCCTACATAAAACATTAATTTGAAATCATACTTTTTAATACATAAGACTGACGATGGTAATATAATTAGATTTACCGAAACAGGTCTCGTTATAACATAAAAATAAAATTAAGAAGAAGAAATTTGAGATTTTTCTAAATATATTAATACCTACTTCTTCATGGATGTAATTAAATACAAAAAACTACTGACTCTAAATAGTTATGTTGGTGGAGACTAGTGTGATTGGGCGAGTGTCCCGCGGTGTTACCCTAACCTTTCTTTCTTTTTTGTTAGGCGTAGGAACCTAAGGCAGACTCTTTACCAGAGTAGGTATCCAAATAATATTTTCAAAGAGAGTGGCGCATCCGGGTTTTTTTAGGTAAGTTAATCCAGCGTTTTTATCGAGAACTGGGTCCATCCCCTGAGATTGAGCTAGTACTAAAATCGGAGATTTTACCAAGTCGGGTATAATCTTGCAGTTTCACTGTAAGAAGATGCAATCAAGTGCCTCAGAGTTATGATCGACAACAGGCTTCACTTAAAGTGGAGTATTCAAAGACCAAGGTGTCGGCACCTCAGAAGGCATTATTCCATATGCTGCCAAACGTCGGAGGCTCAAAGGGTCTCTAGAGTCGTTAGCTTAGTATCAGTCTACGCCTCACCCGTAAGTCCCACAAATTCAGACGACGACGACTGCGCATGCGCTACCTTCTCAGTAGGTCCACCTAGAGGTCCTTTGTAGCTATCTTCAGGATCAATTGCGGGGTCCCAGTCGAAGGTCCAGATCAATTGCTGCACCCATTCTAGTTACATAAAAAGATATTCCCTCGAATGTGATTTGAACTCGTGACCTCTTGTTCGCTAAACAAGGGCTCTACTAACTGAGCTATCAAGGATTTAAATTATATTCGGTAGAAACTCCTTATGTATGTGCCATTATTATTCTCGTGCCTTCATTTACCGTAATGAAGGTTGCCATTTAACTTTTTTAAGAAATTCAGTTTGTTGCGGGTCTTGCGTTGTAAGAATAGTGCCCACCATACCTTTATTCATAAATTGTACCACGAATCATTGTCTGCACTATTCTCGTTTTAAATAAAGGCTCGGGTTGTGATGTGCTTACATATATGATTATATTACTCATTATTCACAAATACCATTACTGTCCTCACTTTACGTACGTTACATTGCATCCATTCCAGATGGCAAAAATTCCTTCTTCATGTTCAACTACATGTTCATTGAAAGGTATTTCGACTAATATTGGAATTAATAATTTGGTCCTTGAAACCCTGAG
>JARFJB010001250.1:1057500-1177500 GCA_036346205.1 Vesta saturnalis
GTTTTTTGTTACATCCACTCTCTCTCCTTAAAATAACATTTTTTGTGAGTATTTGCCCTTTTTAGCGGTGTACAAAGTTTACTATATGCATTTGCTAACGTCCAATACTCTTATTCTATTGGGAGTCTGTTCTCACTAGTTTGTAATAATTACTACTAAGCCATTGACAAGTTGTGGCAATCCTGTACACATAGGGAATCACGTCTGCTATAAGTGTGGCTAAAGATGTGTGGGCAACTTCACACAAATTTTATGTGCTGTTTTTTTTAATTGTAGAAACGACGTTGAAATACCGTTACACTTTTATTTTTTCTAAACGTTAACACTATTTTTGAAACTACAAGATGTGCGAAACGCTAATTTTAATTTTATCAACTTACTCTATGCAAAGAAAAATTCCACAATCTACAATTTCACTTTCGAGAATAGCATAATAAATTTGCATTAATACCATATTATCATAACTATCTTTATTTCCTGTATCAACTACTTGAAATCGCTTAATGATATAATGTAGAGCGAGTCAATTGTTTCAACTAACTCGTTTCGTATTTTTCGAATGTGCATTAAACCTTTTGCGAAATAACTTTTAACCAATGATCACTTCTACTTCTAGTTAATTTACATTACTTCTTAAACGACAATTTAATTTATCAAAGACAATGCATTCTAGTATACGTTTTATCACTTTCACATCGGATATACTGCTTGTAGGTGTCTCCAAGTGGATAAACTACATGTTGATATGTTTCTATGGTAACGATAGTTAAATTCTAACAGTAACGCTTAAAATATAGTTTATTATTTTTAATTAAATGATTCATTAAATTGTCCTACCAAATACCATTCAAGCTTGCGTTTATTCCAGGGACAAACTTTCATTTTGACAAAACTCAAGCTTTGTTGCTTTTAGGTAATACGACTCTAGCAACAAAGCTTTCGTTCATTTCAAAATGAAATTTTGTCCGAATAAACACAAGCTCTTATGGCAGTACCCCCGACAGAGTCATTCATCTGTCAAAAACAATGCGTTTTATCACTTTCACATCGGATATACTGCTAGTAGGTATGTTTCTAAGTGGATAAACTGCATGTTGATATGTTTCCATGGTAACGATAGTTACCTTCGGTGTCGCGATTTTACCATGTTATTTTCTCTCGTCAATTACCAAGCAACAAAGCTTTCGTTCGTTTCAAAATGAAAGTTTGTCCGAATAAACACAAGGTCTTATGGTATTACCCCCGACAATTTAATTCATCTGTCAAAAACAAGCAATTCTAGTATACGTTTTATCACTTTCACATCCAATATACTGCTAGTAGTTATGTCTCCAAGGGCGTCAACTACATGTCGACATGTTTCCATGGTAACGATAGTTACATTCTATCAGTAACGCTTAAAATATAGTTTATTATTTTTAATAAATGATTCATTCCATTCATTCCATTCAAGCTTGCGTTTAGTCCCGGAACGAACTTTCATTTTGACGTAACTCAAGCTTTGTTTCTTTTAGGTAATACGAATCTAGCAACAAAACTTTCGTTCATTTCAAAATGAAAGTTTGTCCGAATAAACACAAGCTCTTATGGCATTATCCCCGACAGAGTATCATCTGTATAGGTTTTATCACTTTCACATCGGATATACTGCTAGTAGGTATGTTTCCAAGTGGATAAACTACATGTTGATATGTTTCCATGGTAACGATAGTTACCTTCGGTGTCGCGATTTTACCATGTTATTTTCTCTCGTCAATTACAATACAACAAAGCTTTCGTTCGTTTCAAAATGAAAGTTTGTTCGATTAAACACAAGCTCCCTCGACAATTTAATTCATCTGTCAAAAACATTACATTCTAGTATATGTTTTATCACTTTCACAGCCAATATACTGCTAGTAGGTATGTCTCCAAGTGCGTAAACTACATGTTGACATGTTTCCATGGTAACGATAGTTAAATTCTATCAGTAACGCTTGTTGATATTTTTAATTAAATGGTTCATTAAATTGTCTTACCAAATACCATTTGAGCTTGCGTTTATTCCCGGGACAAACTTTCATTTTGGCAAAACTCAGGCTTTGTTGCTTATAAGTAATATGATTCGAGCAAATAACAAAAGGTAAAATTGCTCCACCTTCGGTGTCGCGATATTACCATGTTATTTGCTCTCGTCAATTACCAAGCAACAAAGCTTTCGTTCAAAATGAAAATTTATCCGAATAAACACAAGCTCTTATGGTATTACCCCCGACAAACTTTCATTTTGACAAAACTCTTGCTTTGTTGCTTTTAGGTAATACGACTCGCGAGTTTACCATGTAATTTGCTCTCGTCAATTACCAAGCAACAAAGCTTTCTCTTGTCAGTAATGTGTGTGTTCTGTATTTTAATATTTTACTGTAATTGCGATACTAACGTATCCTATTTGCTTCTTCTCATTTTGGAAATCATGTCGCGTTGATATAAACTCTATTCTGCAATAGTGCTAACCACTATATTTGCATTTTACTAACAAAATTTCAATCGTATATTGAATAACAAATGTTACAATGAACATTAGTGTAATGTGAATACTTTGTCTCACGAGTTACAAAAGTCTACATTAGTACAGCCACATCATAAGTAGCACATTTCAATGTCACAAAATGTTTCATTGTAACACTGTTTTTATTAAATGCATTTTCACAAAATTCACATTTTAACTCCGAAATAGAAAAATATATTTGACCTAATGTTACAACTATGACGAAGTCCAATATCTCTTTTACTGCTCGAGATGACTTTTTTTTAGAGCATCTCCCGTATATATCTGTATACAATCGTAACTAGTATCAAATTTACATACAAATCCAAATCAAAATGTTTTGCCGTTGCAAAGACGTTAAGCAAACAAAGATAATTTTACTTATGTTGGTAGTGCATTAGGGGTTGAAAATGGGAAAATTAACGCTGTTGTAGAAGACTTACATTAAGGCAGCTATCTGGTACGACTAGATGCTCTAAACTTCCCTTTGCATCACAATATACGAATACTTGCCTTTAAATACCAATAACAACACAAGAAAATTATGTAGTACATAAGCACAATCTTGATTTGTTTAATATTTTTGCCATTTTGGAAAAAATCAGTATGTGTATGTAAAATTTTGTGCTGAATACAGTTGTATAAAAATACGCGGAAGGTACTATTATAATATTTTTGTTACAAGTACCTAACACATATGGTTTGCAAACGAATCGTTGCTGTTTCCGGACGAGTCTAATATAGCTGATGAGGCCGCAGAAACTTCTTAGGTACGTGATACATAAAAACTTTTTTGGGTAAAGCTCCCAAAAACCGCCTAAAAACGCATTAAAACGTCTTCTACGATTAATATGATCAGAGCAATTATTTCTGGAAAATAGCGTGCTTTGAATTCTACACTTTAAACATCTGCTTTTTTCAACATGCACCTAATAAAATGCGAGTATTTTTATTCTTGGTAAAACATAGGGGCATATTACCCATTATTTCTAGCTTAGATAGCCATACTATTGCTTGTTGTAAAACCTGAGATATAACTTGTACCATTCCATAAAAATAGTTAGTAAGTACATTTATTTGTTGTTAACCCAAAAAGCACACTATTACACGAAAATCAAATATTTAACTTGAATTTTAACCATAGTTAAAATAATCCTACTGCGAATACCTGGTTTAAAGTAAATAATGGCTTACAGCACTCTTCTAGTTTATCCAACAACTTTGTAACGTGTTAAATTAACTTTGGGTTTTAGAGCGAGTTTGAGAAATTGTGTAGGCAACACACATTGGTTTCAACTGTAAGAAATTTGGCAACATTGTACGTGACAAATTGAATTTCAAATACATGTAAAAATGTGATCACTTCGGAAATTTCTGGTCGGTTTAAAATTATCAGGTGACTTCTTTTTGGTTCTTCTGAAAAAGAACGCCATTTTGTGAAGGCACAAATTTCGTTGTCAGAAACTAGGTATGTTGGAGAAATTTCTCTCTGTAATTTTTATACAAATTATTTATTTAATAAAAGTTACATATAGCGTAGTATTGGTTTTTTACAATCTCCACAATTGGTAAAAAAAAACTATAATAAGTAAGTTAGTTTTTTTTCGTTTCTACGGATATAAAGTTTCTTAACAAAAGCTTCACGTCCTGGCAGGAGGTGAGTAAAAATTTTCTTAACATTAGTTTACTTTTGCCATTAAATACTTAACTAAGTACATTCGTTATACTTCACACCCAACTCATTTAAAACATTGGTTTCTCTAGGTTTTCTTTCTATTGGCTATTATCGTCCTTTGTCTAGACAAGATACTGCTGTGACCGATTCTGCACCTATACCAGGTCAGCATTCTTCCGAATTAACTAAGTCGAAGACATTCTGGCTCTCCCTAAGAACAAAATATGTCTAGTAATACCCTCGGTTAAGTAATTATACACAAGCAACATCCTCGTGAATTTCTTTTATTGTTATTCCTTCATGACGAAGCTCTCGCTATATAGACATTTGTTGTAATTAACCTGCGACGTACGTGAAGAGCGGCTCTAACGAGGTTATGTACCTGTAACCATAAATGTTTTATCAAGCTTAGGTTAGCTTCAATCTTTTACTATATTCATGTTTAATAACTTTGCATTTTCACAAAAATTTATACTTCCTATTGTAGGAAGCAAACATATGTTTACAATCTGAGCTTTGACCCTTATGTAGTCGTAATGCAACAGTTACTATACAGAGTGCTTCACGATATGTTAATATTTGTACTTTTATGAACTAAATTACTTATATAGGGTCTCAGCCACTAGGTTATACATATTTGCTTAACATTCTTTTTTTTGTAATTGTAATTGTAAGAGTTCTAGCTTAAGCTTTTCATATATGCTTGTTGAAATAGTAGCAAACTAACCCTTTCTGTTTGCTGTGTGAAAAATTTATGCTTCATATTTATTTTTTTAATAGTATTAATTTAAACTTAAATTGATTTGTGGGGAAATTACTTATATATGTACCTGTAACCATAAATGTTTTATCAAGCTTAGGTTAGCTTCAATCTTTTACTATATTCATGTTTAATAACTTTGCATTTTCACAAAAATTTATACTTCCTATTGTAGGAAGCAAACATATGTTTACAATCTGAGCTTTGACCCTTATGTAGTCGTAATGCAACAGTTACTATACAGAGTGCTTCACGATATGTTAATATTTGTACTTTTATGAACTAAATTACTTATATAGGGTCTCAGCCACTAGGTTATACATATTTGCTTAACATTCTTTTTTTTGTAATTGTAATTGTAAGAGTTCTAGCTTAAGCTTTTCATATATGCTTGTTGAAATAGTAGCAAACTAACCCTTTCTGTTTGCTGTGTGAAAAATTTATGCTTCATATTTATTTTTTTAATAGTATTAATTTAAACTTAAATTGATTTGTGGGGAAATTACTTATATAGGGTGACTCATATCAACATTTTATAGATTCTTGATGATAATTGGTTAATGCATGTTTATGTGTCTTACTTATTAGTATAATTATCTACGCTATAACTATATGTGTCATCAAACGCTATCATAGTAAGGAAGCTATTCAATCTTTATTTTTTCTTATACCTATTTCGGCTCTCAGCCACTGGGTTATACATATTTGCTTAACATTCTTTTTTTTTTGTAATTGTAACTGTAAGAGTTCTGGCTTACGCTTTTGATATATGCTTGTTGAAATAGTAGCAAACTAACCCTTTCTGTTTGCTGTGTGAAAAATTTATGCTTCATATTTATTTTTTTAGTAGTATTAATTTAAACTTAAATTGATTTGTGGGTTTAAGAAAAACGCAATGGTAGACATCTGGCTAAATATTCTGGTTATTTATATCGAAAAATTGCTATTCGTTTGAATTAAAACTGACACGCCAGTTTTAAGGAGAGCTGTTCCTAGAACTATGGTGATTGCTTATTTGATTTTGATTACGTGTTGTGTCTTTGATTTCTAGGATCAACTCCAGACGTCGGATAGTCCATGATATTTTTGGGTTTTGAGTATCGTATAGTTATTGATTTTTTTGGGTTATATGATGATGGTTATATAAATAGTTTCGATCTAGAATTATCTAAATTTTGTTCACAAATCGTATAGCTATCCCAATTTACGATAACGATTGTGGTAGTATTTATTGTTATTTATAAACTGTTATAATTATCTATCCATATTATTGGGTTTGTACCAAGATAGTGTTAGTAATGATATTGTATATAGCTTTAACGAAAGCACCGATTTGGGGTATGAATTTATGTTCAAATTAAACTGAGTGTTAAACTACCAGTAGTTGTTTTCTTTATATCTGCGGTCTAGGAATAAATTCCTAGCCGGACCCATTCATTTCTTGGACTGTGCCCAACATTATTTTAACTGTGATGTACCGCTCCGGTGTCGTAGCCCTTTTTTTGATCTAAGGGCGATATAAACAGTGGTGCCCTTTTAACCTTTCTGTGTATCTACGCCAGCCACGCGTCCACGCATTGTCATATGTATTTGAACGCCCTGTTTATAAGTACGTTTTTTTTTGTTTTTATTTTTTTTTCAAGTGACCCAGTTTACGCTAACGAAACTTGTATTTTTTTTTTGTGTTCATCAAGGTAACAATAGATTGTTTGCTTTTCTATGTTGTAGTGGTTTTCGAATTAAACTTTTCATATTGCAATTAAGATTTCTTAAATTGGCAATTATATGTTTTGTGGATTAATTAAATGGAAACAGAAAATTTTAAAGTTGAATCTAAATTAGTTTTTCTGTAAATCTTTATAAAAGGTTTCGTTAAAATAAAATGTAGTTGTAGATAAGAAAAGTCCGTATTTAAAGTATACGATGAGATCATTCTTTGGTTTGCTTCTTTAAGCAGCGGCTGTTGATGGGTTCTATTTATTGCGTTTTAGTAATTGACGCCGTTTTTCTACCTTTAGAAATAAATCTGTGGACTACAATTTGCACTTGAGTCGTGCACGTCTCAGTGTCAGCAGTTTTATCATGTTGAAAAATATGGTGCAATATGATGAGAGGGGAGGAATCTGTTTTTTTTGCGCGGTTAATTGCGCGGTTAATTGCGCAGGGATTCTCGATCTGATTTTCGTGATTAAGAGATGTGATCTGTGAGCTTAGGGGTGTGCCTTTTTCAAATACCTGGAGTACCGAAGTTTTGGAGAAGTTATTTGTAACTAAAAGTACCCGTTTGGTGGATATGTATGTAGACGTTCATTCCTCCTGGTTATTTATTTTGAAGTTACAGACCGTGGGGTCAATTAACGAACATTTCACTAAGTGATCTGTTTATTTAAGTGCATCTTAGGGGTGGATCGTAGTCGCGCTTAAAGCGATTTTCTATTACCGAATGAAACCATTGTGAAGGCACGTTTTGCTTCCCCCGTAAAAGAAAATCAGCTGCTACAGTCTCAGTTTTTTTGCCATTTTAATAATTAAACAGGCTTGTAAATAGAGCTACCGATTTAATTGAACATTAAAGTGTGTAAATGTCTCGGGTGTAAAAGCTACTCGTTTTGTGCACATAAACTATATACCGTCTTGACCAATTAAGATAAACGTATCACTATCGAAATTAAGACTGGGAAATTGCCACGTTGGTTTGCCGATCGAGGATATTCTGCTGGTATCCTGGAGCCGTTTCCGTTGCTTTCGTTGCTGCCCGGTGAAGAAGTTAACTCAATATTGTACGTTATTATGAATGCTTTACCATATCTTTGTTTGTAAACTTGGGGAAATTATTGGTTGATGAGCGAATAAACGCAGTCGTTTTTATTTTGGTGTTATTTTGCGGAAAATTTATGTATATGAACATTTCGCATGGTAAAATTGATTTTTAGTGACCAATTGGTTACGTATTGTTCTGAATTTATTCATATTTAGATAATTCTCTTTCCGTAGTTTAAAATCAAATGCCACTTGGTAAGCTTATAAGGTTGACTATTTTATGTTCCCGTTTTTTAGTATTCAAGATTATAAATCAAACCGAAACCTTTGTAAATAAAGCTATGTATTTGTGTGCTTTTTGAGATATATTTAGATATAATAGACGAACAATCAATTGAATTTTATGGTGTTAATTTGTGATCTCCTCCCGACCAGCGAAAGCAATAAAGTGGTGTTATTTTTTAGTATTCGAAGTAAAGAATTTATTAGAGCTAAATTTTGATTTCAATTTTTATTGATTCATGTTAAAAGTAACCATTGGTAATTTCCTACACTTGAAGCATTCAGGGTCATACAGTTTTTTGAATTTTATTAAATATTTTGTGTTGTTTAACGTAACCGATTAGAGGAATATTAAATGACGTGTATCTAGTTTATGTCTAATTATTTTAGTTTGTAGTTCAATTAATGACAGAGCTTTGAAGATGAGTAGTATTTAAATTTGAGTTAATAAGATTTAAGCGTAACATTTAACGTTCATTTTTTTTTATTATTGTGTTTGAATTACTTTGTTCACAAGCGTCGGGGGTAACGTAACGAAATGTAAAGTTAAAGAAGTCATTGAAACCCAACAGCTGATTTGCGCCCACGCTGTTTTGGTATTTGAACGTGTCGATATTTTTAAGATTTGTGAGATCTTTTGACTGTTGAAAGCTGATTTATCTACGTGTGTCCAGGTGTATTCTTACCGATTCCGTCTTATTAACAGTCTGGCGCTCTTTTACTTGACTTCATTCTAATTACGACGCACTCTTATCTGCGACTTTCGACAATACGACTAAGCACCTTCAGTATGTTTCAAGTCAAAAACACGCCCACGCCTCCTGTCCTACCGAGCTAATCCGATGCACTCTAATTATCTGTTACTTGCCGTTTTAGTTTCATTTTTGACCGTAACAGCATCCAAGTGCCTGACTGAGATTCCGACTTAACCCTATTTATTGTTACGGCACACCTCTCTTTTGACACAACGGTCTCTTTGTGCATGTAACAACTATCAGTTAAATGTGTCATACTAGAAAGGCATTAGTTTTTAATTAAATACAATGCACATAAAATATGTGTTTATGAAAATTGTTAACTTTCACCATTGTTACACATAATAAAATATGTGTTTAACTTTGTTGTTCAGATGTACCCTCTGCTGTATGCTGACATTTTTCAAAACGTTTTTTCCTCAATTCACTAAATCGTATTCTTTCAGGTAGTACGACATCACTCGAACGTAGAAGTAAATTTAGTGATGGTAACGAATTTCGTTTCAATTGGCGATGTTTCCTTACTGAAGGATCTATAAACATCAAAACTATATTAACATTCACACTCATATATAATATATTACGAATAACTAAATGACTTTCATACTTCACCCGAATTTTGTAGGTACCTTACCAATTTGCTGATTTTATAATAATTTATAAATGTAATTTGTAGTTTATAGGGAACCAATGCAGACATAACGCTATTAGGCTTTGTGTTATGTTAAATGTCGAATATTTTATCACTTCTGGCACTACAACGAATATTAACCGTAATTTAGTATTATTTTTGCCGGACTAGGCCGGAAAACGCATTTGCGGCCTTCATATGCCCTATTACACAACGAAGGCGCAAAAAAATATTTGAGATTAGTTGATCTATTTGTCAACTGATTACAAAATAAGAAAAAAATCGTATTTCTTAAAATTTTTACATAAAAACAATAAAAAATGTATAATATAAAATATAA
Source organism: Vesta saturnalis (assembly GCA_036346205.1). NCBI lineage: Eukaryota > Metazoa > Arthropoda > Insecta > Coleoptera > Lampyridae > Vesta > Vesta saturnalis. Next base: position 1,067,231 of record JARFJB010001250.1, read on the forward strand.
AAATAAAAAAGTAGATGTGCGTATATATGTTACCGTGGTTGCCATATAAGTGATCACCGCTTGTATACTTTTACATTTATGCACTGGCGCGGCGACCCTTTCGTTTGAAAACGCGTACTTATAATATGTACCTTTACCTTGTAAGTACTTTGACTCGAATACTTAATGCCCATATTTTGTAATTTACGTAATTGACATATACGAACAAAAATAGAATCAGCTGGCAAATGCAAATCTGCTCTGTACTGATATCATCTAGATATATAAAATCAAGTAGTCACATTGCTAGGTGGTTGCTGTAGAATATTTTCCGATTCATCTCTGTCGGTTTGGTATTATCAGTAGCTTCTGTTAGACTGTGGATCGTTGTAATACAAACGAACCAATTGCAACATTTATTTTTTCGTATGCTTTACATGGTTTATTTATACATAACAAATATTTATAGTAACCAGTCTAAAATAAAAATAACCTCTAAAAACCTTCTATGTATTTAAATATGTAAAAATATCAAACTTAAGATCTGTACAGTCTATGTACATATTTGTATACTTCGTGGCTTAATGATACAGATTTATTTCATTATTTATAAATAAAATGAAGGCTTGTATTAAATAGGAATAATAAAATATGTCATTACATTATGAATTATTTGATGTAATAAACAAAATTTGAAAAGGGGTTAATTGCATTAAATAACTAACCTAATTATTTTGAAACGATGCCTTAAAACGGAGCTGCTTAAAAGCCAGGCACAAAAAGGAACAATTAGAGTTAAAAACCCAATCAAAGTCTGATATGATCTAAAAGAGGGTGGCGGAGTCGTCGTTGCCGCTATAAGGGCAGAATTGAGATCGGGATTCGGCAATAAATGGATAACTACGTTTACATTAACGAAACTGTTCACTAAAAATTCACCTGCACGTACGTTCGTTGTTTCCATTATGAATATTAATTTTAAAAATGTTGTAGATTAGTAATGATTACATTAATGTTTGTTAATTAAGTCGTTTCATTTTTGTACAGTAAGCTGCTACTCGTCCCGGCTAAGATTAAAAGAAAATTTAATAGGTATTTCAGGGAAAGTTATAAAGCTTTTATGCCAGGGAAATTTGTCATCTGAATACATCAAAGCGGCTTTTCTTAAAGAATTATTAAGAAATCTAATTAGCTTTTTAAAGAAACATGTAAATTAAGGTGCAAGTTGCTTCTTTAGTAACGATTAGCCCCTTGTATTTGTAATCGTTTTTCCGCGCTCTGTAAATGTAGTAAACAAGAGTTCTGCGCAACCAATTATTGTACCAGATACAGGATAAACAGTGACAAAAGCTTTGAGTAAGGGGGTTGAAGGGTGAGTCGGCGCGCACGACATGCGAATCAATAAAAACCGACACTTTTTTACTCTACACACGTCTATTCGTTCACGTATATTACATGTATAGCCCGGATATATTTGGAATTTTGCCACGTATAGATGCGATTCCTTTCTTTACACTTTTACTTACAAATTTTTCAAACGGCAGGTAGTTATTTTACAGCCTTTATATTGTTTATGAGCCATTAGGCTGTTACATGTCAAAAAGGACGTTTGTGAAACTTAATTACTTAAGAAGTTTTCATGCACGATTAAAAATATGTAAATTTCCTTTCGTGTTAACTAGTTTTAATAGTTAACCCCTTTCAGTTGATAATATCCTGTTCCACATCGTAAACCACTGCATTGTAATTAAGATGGACCAATTAGTAACGTTGTAATGATCGAAATTGAACGATATGTACAAATTATGTACTTATTATCTGCTAATTTGTAAAGGTAGTTGAAAATGCTTTGTTTTTATGTTTACTTCTCTTTTTACATCATTTATATTATTCATACGAACGTGCTCCAAATGCGAGTTCTCACCATTATTGTTTCCCTTTGCTAAAGATCTCACTAAATAGGCTTCTCACAATACTTTCTTATATTGTACGTATTGTCCATATTGAGAAAATATCACAATAATACAACATATAATTTGACAAGAATTTATTTATTTCAAAAAATCTGATTTTAGTAGCGGTCTTACGTTTCACCAAGTATTCAATTTCATCCTTTAAATTAATCTTAGTAGCTTGAAAATAAATCATTTCAATGTTTATAAAATGAAAAAATGTTATTTTTTTAATATTATTATATTATTACAATGTTATATTTTTATTTATTATGTGCTAAATTCGCTCAACAGCGAAGGTAATATAAAATTTATAGGTGCCGATTAGCAATAAGTTTTTAGACGTGGATCGTACGATTACTACGTCTAACTATAAGGTACAATAATAACCCACAATGTCAAGCAGAGTACAAAATCAAAAGGTGCCATCAGTTCTCAATTTCTCGGTAGTTGTTACAGAATTAAGATGTTCACTTATACGAACTAAAATACTGGTTCCCTCGACATAATGGTGGCGATATTGATGCAAGTTGAATGCCACATTTATTTGTATGAGTGTAAACATTTTATTGCTAACGTTTATAATGCAGGATAGATTTAATTGAAATTTGGTATAATCGATGTGCATACAAGTTAAAATGTGTATTTTTCAGATATTACTACACGGGTGCAATAATTTATAATGTTACGTTACCATAATGAATGCCGTTTATACCAAATATCGCACAGTTGTAAATAGCACTTATTAAATAATTTCTGAAAATTAACATTTTCTAACCTTTGGATTCAACTAATTAATTAAATAGCAATTTATCTGTATTCAAATCAAATAAATTTTTAAATCTAATATTTTTACTGAAATCCTTGCAAATACGATACATCATAATCGCAAACTTGTTAATTAAAATAAAATAAAACGTTAATATTTGTTACAAAAGTAATCAATAGCTGTAATAGTTCAATAGTAAATTTATACGTCACGTTTATATATATATATATATATATATATATATATATATATATATATATATATATATATATTGGGTGTGTGCGTGGGTGGGTGCATGCGTGCGTGTGTGTCTGTATGGTCGCGGTCTGTCGTGGTTTCTGGTATAATCTCGCTTTGATTTGTCTATTTTACTTCGGTTCTTATACTAAACGATTGTGTGTTGGAGGTACGACGTTTCGACCCGTTACCACTGGTCTTATTCAGGTAATTCGTGTCGATCTGTTTTTTGTGATGCGGTAAACGAGTTACCTAAAGAGGACCAAGCCTGAATGTCGTAGCAACCCAGTATACCAAATATACTTTCAAGAAAAATTTAAAACTCCTTATTCTCTTTCTGTTTATTTAGCGTCCGCTACAAAGTTTAAAAGCAAACTAAAGCAGGCAGTAAGACGAAACTAAGGAATAAAGGTGCGCGGACTCGTTATTTAATTGTCACACCTCGAATATCTGTTTGGCATGTAGTGTTGAATAATGCTTTATAATTAGTAAGAATTTACGATTCATTGAACTAAACTAGGGCAGATTTTATGTGCGTATTGTCCTAGTGAAAATTTTATGCCCCCATAGACGTTTCTTTGTAGGCAACTTTTTAGTTGTATGTGCAACTGGATTACCTCTAATTTCTTTGCCTTATGTTGAAAATACATTTTAGTGGCTAAAGAGAGCACTGATAAAAAACCTCTGAAAACGGGGTTAAGCGATATAGGGGTGCACTCAACTGTATTATTATGCGAAGGTTGTGGACGACTCTTCATAAGGTTAAATTTTTTCATTAGTTTTTGTCATTGCTGAAATTTAAATCCCACAATATTGTAGACTGTCTGGCAAGAATGACATATGCTGACCACATATAATTCTTTTTGCACGATTGTGTTTTTTCGTGCATTTACCATATCTGTTTCCAAGACAGTAGGATATGTTTACTGGTTGTGAGGCCCAACTCGTCGGTAAGTATTTTACTTACCGACGTCTTTTACTTGCCAACGTAATTATATATACTACCTATATTTCACAACAATAAGAACAAAAAATTTGGACATTTCTATTTAAAACGTCACATTTTACTTTCCGTTCATTTAGTAGAAATTAAATAATTTCAATTGCGGTAAATTTAATACAATCGTGCAAAAAACAGTATGAGCATCACGAACATTAATCCCTTCAGGTCCGTGTTGCCAACGATGGCAACAAATGTCTAGTAGTTTACCGGCCCATTGTTGCCACCCCTGGCAACAAAGAGTAAGGTTTTAATATATGCTTAGAATGGTTTTATAGATACAGTTTCTTGTCCGGGACGGCACTATTTTATAGTGGGGATTCAATTTCATTGGTTGGCCCAAGGACAACCTCGTGTATTACACTCGGCTGCGCATGCAACTCTAAATTGCTATTTAGTTGCAATATTGCTATATAAACGTGCGTTTTGTGTTAAAAATGAGCGATAGCGAGCCATACCAGGATTCGGGTTCAGAATATTTGCCAGAATCCGACAATGACGACGAATCTGATAATTTAACAAGTACCTCCGATGACTCAGACATAGAACCTGTGACAACGAGTGGAAATTTTTCTTTTATAAGTGACCATTCTCTGTAGGTTTTAAATTCAATCAGTGAGGGTAGTAGATAATACTATTATTAATTTAGGATAAAAGAAGTTCTACATTGAGACCTTTTTCAAGCCTTTTTGAGGGTATCCATCCTAGTGTTGACGTAGAAGACATGAAAAGTCCTATACATTGCTTTATGACGTGTGTGTCTAAAAATATGGCGGAATTGACGGATTGAAAATGTCACTCACAAAGTTTACGGTTTATTATGGAAAGACGTAACAGCTTTCTTGCCTTACAGTTATTTATGGGAGTTATTCGTTATCCAACGATAAAGTGCTACTGGAGTCGAGATTTTTTATTTCGTGGACCTAACATATTTTGTGCTGGAGTTATGAGTCGAAACAGATTTTTTGGAATTTTAAAATTTATACGATTTAGTGCCCCGGGAGCCTTCGTACCAGGAAGACCAATTACACGCTTGGCAATGTTTTTTGCCCATATTAGAGAATATTGTATGAATCTTGTTGATCCTGGTGAACCAGTGGCCGTAGATGAATGTTTGGGTTTGTACAAAGGTACGCTACATTTTAAACAATTTATCAAAACGAAACATGCCCATTTTGGGATACAACTTTTTTGTGTTTCCCCTAGCAATTCATCTTTACGGGGATACACGTATACATTATACTTTGGAAAGATATATACAATATTGATCATATTCCGGGGTCCACCAATTTGTCTTTCTCGGAACGAATTGTGGTGTATTTATGTCAACAGTTGCTGTACCAAGGAAGAGAAATAATAATAGACAACTGGTATATGCGATTAGCACAATTTCTCCTAACGAAAAACACTTACGTTACTGTCACCATTCGGGCAAATAGGGGCGTTCCAAAAGAGCTGACTGAAATACTACAGGAATTCTAAACATGTTTTGTAAGAAACGCTGATGTATTGATTATCAAATATAAAGATAAACGGGATGTGTATTTGTTGAGTACTAAACATACAGCTGGATTCAAAGAGAAAGCACGTTATCAAGCTATTACGTCTTCCAAAATATCTATTCAAACGCCTATTGCAATCGAACATCATAATATGAAAAATGGGTGCAGTTGACGCAATAGATCAGGATCTCGAACTGTGCAGTTGCTGCAGAAAAAGCTACTCCTAGTTAAAAAAAATTGGCTTTCACATCATACTGCGCATGGTGCTAAATTCCAAAGTATTGTGCACACACGCTGCAGGAAAAGAGACGACAGTCTTAGAATTTACTAAAGGCCTAATTGACGATCTCTTATCCGAAAACTGTGCCGGTTACAGGTACATGAAAAAAGAATTCGAAAATACAGAGACAAAGACAAAGACAAAGGTCTAACCCGTCAATCATGTTTTTGGATGCGCTGTCAAAAACGAAGGTTGTAGACGAAAAAGAGGAAATTGCAGAGTATGTTACCAAACAGAAAACGAGCAATTTTTGTGGAAATTGTGTAAGTGGGCCAATTTATTGATGCTCCTTAGAACATTTTAAAATATATCATAATTATAAATGAAATGATGTACATGTGTGTTTTCTTTTCATCCCCCCCCCCCCGCAGTTTCCCCACGTAACTTCTTTATTTGTTTAGAACTTGTCTGACAACATACTGAACATACTTTGTGTAATAAAAGTTATTTTAATTATTTTCGGATTTTTCCATACAACGGGTATATTTGTATATGCCAAACAAAACTTTTTTTGACTTGTGTGACTCCATAAATAAAAAAGGCAAACTCTTTTTTGTCAAAAATGTAATCTTACACCATGCATAAATAGAAACAATTAAAAAAAGGAAACTAAAAAAAAATATTTTTTTAAGCAAATCTGGAATAATACGGTGAACTGCGTTTATAGTATGGACTCGTAAGGGTTAAGGGTACCACTGGTCTCCGTCCATGGCCGTCGACCGGTAAACGTCCATTACTGTTCTTGATACTTAATATACTATATTGTTATTTGTAGCACAGTTGTATGTTCTGTTACGGAAAGTTGTGCACGGCGATTTGATAAAAATCAAAGTACAAAAGAGTAGATTATTAACTGAACCGGCGGGACAATTCTCATTATAGATCAGTTAAATCTTCGTACTGTAAACGTTTGATAGGTAAAACATTTGTTGTTGGATTAGGTTTTGTTATTAATGCCGTATGTCATAACCCTTTCATTTGCATATACTGATAGATCACAGAACTCTAGAAATGAGTATAGTTATCATGATCGTTCAAGAGCAATGAAGGTCTAACAGTAAAAGGGGTCTTTGACCCATGGAATCATAATTTTGGTTTAAGACTATTGCATGAAAATGTAAAACATAAAGAAGTTAGATATGCGTACAAAAACCATGGACAATGGATGGTAATCTAAAGTTTACTGTGTGAAAATGAGGTACCTTATTTTTTCCACCTTGAAAATTTACTTGTTATAAGTAGTAACACATTTTAATTTGCATAATAGTTTTTATATAGTATTTCGATATTGAAGCAATAAATATTTAAGCAAATGAATTATGTTCGTGTGTCACTTATTTTTGTGGCGTTACAAATTACACTAGACGGTTACATTAAAAAGCGTAAGGAAAATTTATTCGAATTACGTGGTTACGCATAGGTTAGGAACCATAAATCAGACGTTAATACCGACCAAAAAGAAATACGTATTATTGAAAAAATATTTGGTTTATCTTAACGAGACAGTTAAAAAAATTTAATGCAGTTGCAGCGGTTTCCAGTACTATGAATCAACAGGTGGCATCTAGCGCGCGCGATCGTTACAGTAAGTTGGTTTTTGAAACTGCTTTTGTGTACCTCATGATCTTATGGCCGATAAAATCTATAATTTAGAATGTCGATAAAGCTGGGATAACGGTGAATCCGTTATGCAAACATTGTGGATTTTAAAGGTAATCAAAGAGTATCATTCATGTTCGGACAGAGGCGGATGTAATAGCTCCAGGCTAATGGATCGAGGTCAATCATAGTTTTAATATTGGATTATTGTGTTCGTAAACTTCCGAAGGACTGCCCCATCGTCCTCTACTAAACATACTTCTCACACAAAAATCTGGGAATACGCTGCGAAAAAATTGGGAAAGCGGAATGATTATGCAACATGAGATAAGTTTTGATTTTGTTAGGTATAATCTCAATAAAATTATACACAACTGAGCGATAATGGTTCGTAAAAATTGTAAAAAACAAACGAAAAGCAAATTGGCGAAGAAAAGATATCTCATTCAAACAAAATACAGTAAAGAAGAAAACCTCATGTTCCGCATGTTCTGTTTTTAATAAAAATGATCTTCAAGTGGAAGTGCAAGCACACAATTACTGTGCTTGCATTAAATGTTGAGTACGATAGGTGGTTTTAATGTGTGAATAGAACTTTATGCCTATAAAATCGAACAGTACTGTTTGAAATATAATAATTGTGCTTAAATCTTTTATACGACAATGTTTGTAACCAATCCTGTTTAAAATAGGTTTGTAAGTATCTACCCCATTCTGCGAATTTAGATATTAGCCCATTGATATCATGATAACAATTGAGGGCTATTCACATCGACAACTTCAACATGAACATTTATTTTAATATTTGTTGGAAAATTATTTCTTCTGTCGTGTGATCTTAATAATATTTATTTTGATTGATTGTCTCATATGATGCAACTAAAAATACGAAAACGCCTTTCTTAAGTTTAAAATGTCATTGGATTATCTTAATAGATACAACAAAATAAATTTATTTACAAAATTATTTACGTATAAACAAATCATACTATAACATAATACTATACTTATTACATGACATACTATAATAATATCTTTTCACAATGAAGTTCGTGAACACTTTTGTTTTGGATTATCTACCTGCAGTGTTGTTTGTTTTGTAGCCCGTTAGTTTAATATACCATTGTACCGGATGTCCCAAATTTGAGGCGTATCATTGGGATCACGAAAACTGTAAGAGATAGAGAAACGGTTAAATTGAGGCAAAGTTGAGTATTTAAGGGAACACGCGATCAGATTACATATGTTTTCTTTTGTTTTTGAGAGAATTGGAAACAAGTGATTTCTGGGATTTTTGTTTTTTTAGAGCCATTTAAAAAGAAATCAAAAAACAGTCTACACTTCTTCATTGTCATTTTTTATTGTCTTTAATATCATGTCATCTATATATGCATCTGACGTTTCGGATTCCCACATTTATCATCAACTTAATTTTTTTAAATACGGATCTGGATTTTTTTTAACTTTACAAATCACTTATCTCATTGTGGTTTTTAAAGAATTTTTGAAGATTTTTATTGTGATGGTCATCCTAACATCTACTGGAAAGAAGTTGAATATTCGTTTCGTATAGAAAACGCAATAAGAACATAGTTATATGGAATAAAAAACAATGAAAACTACTAAACACGTAAAAATCATTACAACAAGTTCTCAAAAATGTATTCCCGTTCTTGAATGCAGCATCTTACCCGATTTTTAACTTATTGACAGCTCTTTCAAGATGTCTACGTGGAATGGCCGTATTAAATTATTTGTTAACATGACTATTTTTTTAACTGATTGACATCTTGCCGTGTATCCTTATATAGACGATTTTTTAAATACCCCCAAAGAAAGTAACCAGAGGATTAAAATCTGGACTTCTGGTGAGCCATCTTACAAAACCTTTATTCGCAATCCACCGGTGTCTAAAAATTCGTTGTAAATATCTTGTAACTCTTCTGGCGTTATGATGAGGAGCCTCATCCTCGTGCCACCACATCTGAGCAATTAAATTAAGTCGTTCATCTTCCAAAGCACCCTGCACATCATTTTGTACCAACTCTAAGTATTTTTGATGGGTAAGACGACCATCGTAAATGAAAGGACCAATAATTTTATGTTGCCATATTCCTAAATCAAATCTGTTTCCTAAATGCTCCACCTTCGGTGTCGCATTTATATTAGTTGACAGTTTTTCTCGTCTAATTGCTAGAAAACGTATTTTCATTAAATAACACAAATTTACTCGGTTAAATACAACCCTGCAATTACAAGTGAGAATTTCATTTTTTGAATATTTGCAATGTTCTATACGAAGCGAATATTCAACCTCTTTCCAGTAGATGTTATTGATGACCATCATAATAAAAATCTTCAAAAATTCATTAAAAAATTAGGGCGCCGTATTGAAAACAGTTATAATTATATTAGGAGCTTAATGATGACTGTTTGGGTACGAAACATATACTCAAATCTAACTTAGTATATGTTATGGTAACCGCAATAAGTGATTTGTAAAGTTAAAAAAAATCCAGGTCCGTATTCAAAAAAATTAAGTTGATGATGAATGTGGAAATCCGAAACGTCAGATGGTTTTGTAGATGACATGATATTAACGACAATAAAAAATTATGATGAAGAAATGTAAACTGTTTTCTGATTTCTTTTTAAACGGCTCTACAAAAAAACAAAAACATAAATCTCAGAAATCACTTATTTTGAATCATCTCAAAAACAAAAGAAAATATTTGAAATCTGATCGCGTCTAATTATTATGCCGTTAAATGCACAACTTTGCCACAATTTAACCGTTTCTCTATCTCTTACCGTTTTCAAGATCCCAATATCTGCCTCGAATTTGGGACACACAGTATATGTTTATTACGATTTATGTCCCTTGTTTTTTCATATTTACTGATTACTACTCATTATCTGGTTCTTGACGATAGCGATATAAAGAGGATATCCGGTGAACTCAGAATAGGTAGGAGGAGGTTACGAACCTAGATTTAATTAGCGGGCGCCAGGATTCGTTTAAAGTTCATTTTCCTCCAAGAGTGTATTTGGCTTATCGAATCCGCTAAGCTAACCAAATTATTACCAAAAATTACAAAGAAAGCCATGCAAGAGCGTTGACAGATTTAGTTTACAAAAATAATACGAATGATTAGCACAAAACAAAATCAAGCCCTCTTTAAACATAATAACATCATCTAATAGAACGATAAAGAACTGAAGTATGCAAATGTACACTTTCACCATTATTACATATATTTAAAATACTTAGCCCATGGGAGTTTTTTATGGTGTAATTTTGTATTTCTGTTTACAAAAACACACTATAAAAAAATCAAAAAGCTAAGTATTTCACACGCTTTTATTTAACTCACACTGTTTGTTGTATGCGTCAAAATTTGTAATCGATTTTTCGACCACTTCTCCCAATCGACTTGAAATTTTCTAAAATTATGTATTCCCGATGACACAATGATACTATCTTTTAGCACTTACGGTTCATAAAAACGCTTAATTAAGTTAGAATTATCATAAATTTCAGTTATCAATGGTTTAAATAGCAGTTTCAATATGAAACTGGTAGAGCACTTCTGGTCTAATGGTACATTGATCGTCTTCCACGCGATCGGTGCGGCTTTGATTCCCGGTCAATGCAACTTTTTTTTAACTATCAACAAACTTCAGTTCGATATTGTTGACGGTACAAATTAGTTAATTTTTTACACGTTTTTATTTAACTCACACGGTTTGAATGTTGTATACGTCAAAATTTGTAGTCGATTTTTCGACCATTTCTACAAGTCCAATCGACTTGAAACTCTCCAAAATTATGTATTCCCGATGACAGAACAATCTTTTAGCATTTACGGTTCATAAAAATGCTTAATTAAACTATAATTAACATACATATCTTTCATATGAGAAAATAACACATTTTACAAAGACAACGGCCTAATCACGTTGAAAGCATCGCTTCTCGTCCCAGTCTTACCTGAGCTTTCGAAGTGTAGGAGGCGCTAATCCGACATGAAGTCCCGTCCGGCTGAATATTAACGTGTTATATGCTTATTTACTAGCTCCATATTAAAAGTACAGTAGATATTTTTCAATAATGTTTCTAGAAATTCTGTATTTCCCATGTTACCTAAACTTCTTAATTACTTATCTTGCATCTGAAGGAAGGGAGGGGTAACTCTATAAAGCAAAGGGTTGTTTCAAAACGTTGATAGTTGTCAAACATGGCTTTAAAAAAAATAACTGGGCAACGTGGTAACCCTCTTCCAGTATTAGAAAACTATACTTTTTATGAGTATAAAGAGTTGAAAAGTAGTGGTGAAACGTGTTGGAATTGTGTTAAAAAGAAGTGTAAAACCAAATTATACACTTTAGGTGATTGTGGAAGTTGTATTTTTTCGAAGAAGTGCGCAAGCCATGACCATGATCGACTCAGCGAAAAAGTATTGATTCGACAAACAGTTAACAACGGTTTAAAACGAAAACGAGAAGAAGTCTGTAGTGAAGAACTACCATCTATACTGATTCACACCTTTTTGGAGACGTCGACTAATGTTTTGGATACTCTCAGTGTAAGGGACATCACTTACATAAGAAACAACATTGGCCGAAATCAACGAAGAAAATTTCCAAAGCTGCCACGTAACACCCAAGCAGTGCATGATTATGTAGAATCGATGCAGTTTCACCTTAAGACTGTTTGTAATGAGAATTTTTTAATCATTAATGACAAGATGAACAACATTTCTTGCAGAGGTAACATGGAACTTATGTGTATATGTGACAAGTTTTATGTCGATGGTACATTTGAGTACTGTACCAAGTATTTTGTGCAACATGTGTTTTTTAAACACGTTTACATACCTGTGGCATTTTGTTTACTGAACAATAAACTGAAACATACCTATCGGAAACTGTTCACGTCTAGTAGTGCAAAATGTAACGTATTGGGATGTAGATTCTATATTTCTCAGGCTTGGTTACGAAAAATTCAACAATTTGGATTAGTGGTAGAGTATGGAGACAAGACATCACCAATTGGCAAGTGGATACATCATTTATTTGGTCAACTTTTTCTTCCTCCAGAAGAAGTCGGAGATTGTTTTGTTTTCGATTTTATGTGACAAAATTCTCAGACTATATCACTGCAACATATATATCAGAGGCTCTATTTTTCCACCAACCATATGGGCTAAGGATTCTGCCGAAATGACCCGTACAACTAATACATGCGAGTAATTTCACTCCACATTTAATAAGTATTGCTGCACACCCCATCCAAATATAAATTCATTTATTGCTGCATTAAATAATCAAACTAAGAAAAGAAACTTTGTTAAATTACAAATTTGTCTCAGAAAAAAATTCGCTCTTAACACTGACTAGGTTTCATTATTTATGTTTGCATATAATATATTTTTAAATAAAAAATGCCTTTTTTTGCAAGATTTTCTTTTTTCCATTATATTAACGTGGTTTTGCACTTTCACCCTCAATAGTTACATACAAACGGGAGTTAATGTGCGAGATTGAATAATTAAACATACTGATTAGGACGGGAGATCGTGTGAGGAATTGTAGACTGTGACGTCACTCTACCGATTAGGCGGGACTTCGAGTGCGCTCGTGTACAATCTCTGATAAACATCAAAGTCGGTAAATAAAACTAGTGAGTAATAATAATAGTGTTAGAAAGCGCGCCTGTAACGCTGCCCGTTCTGTATGAGAGCAAAAACATTTAATTAATTATATAAGAATTAACCGCTTAATGTATAACGTGATGTAGTTAACCGTGAATGGAAAGAAATAAGTTAATCAATTGAAATATACAGCGAGCAATAATACGTATAAACAACAAAGTGTAAATAGTGTACATAATAGTGTTAATATAGCCCCCAAGGAGAACCCATGGATTAACAAAAAAAAACTCCATTATAACAAACAGGACACCGCAAATGGATTAGCAAAGTGGACACAAGTCAATGAACTTGCCAAAGAATTTAAATGAATTTATTAAAGTAAATGTCATGTTAAAAGATTTAAATATCGAGTTGCAAAAGTGTAACAGCACAATAGAAAAGTTCGCAGCTTTCATTAATTTTACACAAAACTAAACACAAATATGGATTGTAAAACCAGAATCGCAACTTGGAACACTAACGGGTTAAATAACAAAATACCCGAATACACAAGAATCAAATCGATATAATTATAATAAAACGAAACAAAGTTGAAGAGAGAGTGCAAACTAAAAATCAAAAACTACACGGTAAGAAGGTACGATAAACCGGACGATTCCGGAGGTGGGGACGTGGCTATAGCGGTTAAAAACACTATATCGTTCACTAAACTGAGAGATACGAATACATCACGAAGCAACAGGTATAAGGTTAACCAATAATATTAAAATAATAGCTGCTTATAATAAACCGATAAATATAATGAACAATCTGGATTTACAAACGTTGATGAGCACACGTAAAACAATTATTCAGGGCGACCTTAATGCTAGCCACATAACCAGGGGCTGCAACAGAAACCTGAGTGGTCACATATTGAACGAATACATAGAAAACAATAACTTAAACTTTCTGTACACAGAGAATCACACACATTTCCCAACAACAATACTACCCCTTCGACAATAGACCTAATAATCAACAACCATGTTCCTCATGTAAGCTCTCCTAATTGTTTAACGATCTAAACTCAGATTACTTACTAATACTCTTTACAATAAACAGCTCGGTCGCTCAAAATCATACTATAGTAATCACGTCTTACAAAGAAACCAATTTGAAAGCTTTCAAACAATCCCTAGACAAAAACATAACAATCAATAATAAATTAGAAACTGCAGCGGACATAGAGGCTGCATTGGAATTCAGAAATATAATACAAAAAGTAAAGGACGCACATACTAAAAGAATTCAAATAACTACACAAAAGATCGACCTACCTTCCCACGTGACACAACTAATCAATATAAGACATAAAGCAAGAAAGCGTTGGCAAAGCACGGCCGAATCAGATATTAAAACTCACGTAAATAATTTAAATAAAGAAATTAAAGACGTCACCATACATTCAATTACGAATACTAACCGACAACCAGCGGTCACTGAGATGCAAAAAGCAACGGTACTTGCCGATACATTTAAAGAAGTTCATAATGTAAATGTAAACAACAATACATACGAACAACAAGAAGTAATCGCAGCACTTAAAGATTATATTAAAGACGACTATAAAACACCGATCAAGGCACTACAAAGAATAATCACCTCATCGAAGGAATTAAAGCAAATAATAAATCACTTACCTAATAAAGCTCCCAGACCGAATCAAATTGAATACAGAATATAACAAAAAAACTGACACTGAAGGCTTTAGCTCAACTCACGCACATTATAAACATAGTTTTAAAGTTAAACTACTTCACACAATCCTGGAAAGGGGCCGTTATAGTACCAATATCCAAACCTAACAAAGATCATTCACATCCCAACAACTACAGACCTATTAGCGTAATTAATCCCATAACAAAGATAACTGAAAAAATCATATTAAGTAGACTAGACAAATATGACGTTAAACTGAAAATAACAAAAGACTATCAATTTTTAATTAGACAACACAACACGACACAACAGCTGGCAAGGATAACAAACGATATAACACAAAACTTTAACAAAAATAAAAACACAGTAATGGTATCATTAAATCATTCGACTCAGTATGGATAGATGGATTAATCTGTAAAATGATACAAATGAAATTACCGACAAATCTATTAAAGTTATCACACTCATATTTAATAAATCACGAATTCACAGTGAAAATTAATAACAAAAACAGTGACACAAAAACCATAAATGCAGGTGTACCTCAAGGATCAGTGCTTGGACCGAGGCTATTCAACCTCTATACCAATGATATCCCTGAATTCAAACTAACAAAACTTGCGCTCTGGACGATACTTGCGCCGCAGAAGTGGCAGCCAGACAGTTACAAATTCATCTTAACATGCACGCCATATACTACGATAAATGGAAAATTACAATAAACCCGGAAAAAACAGAACTTATTGTCATCACGAAAATATTTACCGACAATAGAATATTCACACCAATTAAAATAAACAATCATCCTATTCTAACAGTGTAAAATATCTCGGTGTTCATCTACACAAAAGATTAAACTTCCATCAGCACATACGCAAAACCATACAAAGAGCACATAAGACCGTTCGAACCCTATATTCTCTCCTATCAAATAATGCATCTACTAACAAAAAGAACAAGAAGCTGACATACACAAATACAACCCGGCCGATATTAGCATATGCAGCGCCAATATGGCGTGGAATTTCAAATACCGCAATCAAACCACTACAAATAATGCAAAACAAATGCCTTCAGTTAGTACGCCGACCGATACACTGAAATAACGAAAAATTACAAACTGAAACAATACCGGATTACTTAACAAGAACAGCACAAAATTTTTATGAAAACAAGTTGGGTGTCAACCGCCTAACGAAAAATCTAACTAAAACTAGAAGACATAATCTAATGTACCGATTAAAATATAAATGATTCTAACAAAAATTCGAGCAACGGTAAATAAATATACAGAGACTAACGACCCTAAAGGTAACGCAAACAACACCCTTGCGTGTAAAGTAACTGTAGACTTTATTCAATTATTTTAAGCAGGTTTTTGCACTTTATTTTCCTGCAAAGTGAAACGTTATTAAATCATTCATACAATAACGATAAACAAACTACTAATTTTCTAAATTAGCAATAAGACCAATCTTATATAGAAGTAAACTTGATGGTAGAAATTCTAATATTATTATGTAAAAATAAACAAACAATAAATATATAACTGTATGCACTATAAAATACGCCTATTGTATGTATTTTTGTATAAAATTTAAATAACGTAAATAAATTTGTTTTGGTTGGTTCTCGTCAGATCACTGAATTAAGCAACGTCGGTCAGTATTTGGATGGGTCATCGCTTGGGAACACCGCATCCCGTTGTCTTTTTTTTCGTTTTATTGTATTAACGGTGTGACTTTTTTTTAGTTTTTTTTATAAATTAAATCCTAACTAATTCTTTTAAACAAATTATGAATTAATTAAAGCATAGGTGTTGGATTTAAACAAATAGGTGTAGCATGGTTGATAAATCGATTTAAATATTTATCAAGACTAAAAAGTTGAAAATAATACTATGAAAAAAGACACCTTTTTAAGAAGCATACTTTTATTTACGCGTAGAAAGCGCACTAAAAAGAGAAAATAATTTTTTGCTTTGCACCAAAATCTTTACGACTAAAAATAAAAGCGCGGGGCGCTCATATCATAAACATTTGATGGAGAGAAATGAATTATGGTGATCCCCCACGCTTTATTTTTAGTCATAAAGAGTTTTGATCACATTTTGGTGCAAAGGAACAAATTATTTTATCTTTTTTAGTGCACTTTCTACGCGTAAATATAAGCATGCTTTTTAAAAAAGTTTATTTTTTTTATAGTATTATTAAATAATAACATCGTATTCGTATACACATGCACCAATTAAAAATCATCAAAATTACAACCATTAAGCAGTTTCTACGGCAATCTACAATTTGTAATATACGGTACATATTTTTCTTATTGTAGTAGGTAGCAGCAAAAAAATTCTGTGTAATGAAAGAAGTATGGTGTACGTTGCAAGTTACAATATAATAATATAAACAAATATATTAGTAAAATAATAATTTAAACAAATCCAAATTCCTACTTATAAGCGTCATGGAAATTAGCTAAGTAGCTAAGCGGTTACTAGACCCCTAATTGTAGTTAATTAAATTAAAGTGTGTCGCGAATTGCAAAATAAATTTAACTTGTGCAGTTTCACGTGATAATAATTTTAGAGTTACTTAATTCATAAAAGAAAATTCTATACACAATAAAGAAAATACGTGCATGTAAATACAACTAAGTTTGAATTTAAATATAGTAGAATTTTCCGAATTTAAATAAAGCGATCACAAACTGTTACTATCCATTAGTAGCCAAATCATCCATTTCTTTATTAATTTCACCATTAGATAAACGGTAATGTATAAAAATATAATAGCAAGTGGGAGTTCAGGTGAGAACTATTGTAAAAGAATAATAAGAGCAAAAAAAAGAAGAAAATAGAGATTTACTAACCTGATGTTTATCGGTCTGAAGTAATATTCTTTTATCCCCAAATCAGGCAATATAAATGAATAGATTTTTACCAAAAGAATTTCACTACTTCACAAAGCCAAAGTTAATATGAATTAACTGCATACAATCTTGGAACAAAATAATTTTCTATGATTATCGAATTTTAATAGAAGACCTTGCAAATTCTGAATCCTGCAGATAAAATTATAAACATAATATAATTTTGTGTTAACTATAGACCACCCATCGTACCGTTATTTACCGGAAGTATATAAAATTTAAAAGTTTTAAAAGAAAATCAATTCGTACAATAGGTAAAGTTTGATATGCCATTATGTTTGATATTTTGGGTTTGATTATGAAGACTACCTCATTTAAGACAGTCGTGGTAGAACATACATCATTATAGGCTATTTAACATCAAAATAAGTTATTTTTTAATTTTTTATTTCATTTTATGTTTTCTTTATTTTTGAATAATCTAAAACTAATATTTCTATAAGGATTCATATAACGGTGATGGCCGGTGGCATAATGTATTTTGGTTATTGTGTTTTTACGTTCATTTGCGGCAAATTTTAAACATGTGTTACACGTAATAAATATTACTCTGTAATTTCTTTACCGATCTTCACGGTGGGGTTCAGTAATTTATGTCTTAAACACTTATGTCAAATTTTGATTGAATCGCTTTCAAATTTTTTAGTTATTGCGACCGAAAGAGAGGTAAAGTATGTCTCTCTTGCTCCTTACCCCACAACTCCACCACTACTAAAAGTCACTGAAGTCTAGATATTTAGGTCTTAAACACTTAAGCCAAATTTCAATGCAATTGATTTTTAATTTTTTGAGTTATTGCAGACGAAAGAAAATCAAATTAATACGGGTTATTACCATACACCTTAATGCAGTCCCTTATTGACAAAACTGGTTTATCTGCTTTCATAATTTCTAGTAAATCACAACTGAAAAATTAGAAATATCAAATCAATTTTTTCAATCGAATTAATATGTATTCCAAATTAACAAATTTGAGTTAAAGTCTCTCCAGAAACGAAGCGAAGGAATCAATTAAAATAGTTAATTTCTTTTACATATAAGCGGTACACGATTTTGTGTTAAGTACTTAGTAGAGTTCTTAAACTAGTTTTAGAATATACCGTTTCCATACTATAGCGTTACAACGTAAGTTATTTCGCATATTTCTCCCCTAATTATATCATTACCAACACATTAACATCTATTAAAGTGTGATTCCAAATAAAGTACTAGTTGAACTATTAGTAATTAATTAGTTTATTATTACAAATAAATAATATCCTCCTTCCTTCCTAACTTTTAATTAGTATTAATTAATTTGATTATGACTTGAATCTGCCAAACATGTTGATTTATTCCTTCGCTTCGTTTCAGGACAGACTATAATAGCCGCCTAAAAAAACTTTCCCACTTTAAATAAGTAGGCGAGATATTAAAACACTTATAAATTTTGTACATTTAATTTATAACTTATATTTAAATTGTAATGTGGCCATCATCGAATTTTCTTAAATACAAACGTTGATTGAATTAAAATAAACTTTTCTCAGATTTGAACATTTGCTCTAATTTGCTCTTTATCTTCTTACATCATGCCTCTCAAAATAAATTTACATTCAAAGCCCTTTATAGTGGTTTATTACCTTTAATGTTTCTTATTTCTTGTATTCGTATTTATGAATATTCTATAAGTGATATTTCTGTAACGATTCATATAGTGTGGAGACGTTCATTCGTATAGGCAGTCGTGTTTGATTTATTATGTTCGTTTACCGAAAGTTGCAATACGTTCATTTGTATATGTTATTTTTATTACTCCGTAACACCTTCCCGAAACGTATAAATATTTGGAGATCATTTAGGTGAGAAAGTTAAAAAGACACCAAAAAACAAGATTAAGGGCATGCTTACTTATAATTACATATTTTTAAAAATGCAGAAATTAGTTTCAATGCCGTATTAAATGCTTTGCAAAAACTGGTTAAGTACCTATACGATCCATTCAGTATTATTTATTTAAAAATATTATAATAAAAATGTACAGTTAGTGCAAATTAGAAAAATTGCAAAAGAGCACCAGAAAAGTCAGTTGAGCACTGATTGGGCACAAATAAATTCACTTTACATTTATTATAATTTATAGTCTTTAGGAATTTTAGTAATAAACCAAGCGATTAATAGCTTTTCTTCCAAATCGGTTGAGATATATAAAT
This sequence comes from Vesta saturnalis, assembly GCA_036346205.1. Lineage (NCBI taxonomy): Eukaryota > Metazoa > Arthropoda > Insecta > Coleoptera > Lampyridae > Vesta > Vesta saturnalis. The sequence continues at coordinate 1,087,030 of JARFJB010001250.1, forward strand.
TGTAAGTACAATTTCATTTTAGCTATTGAACGAACTTCTCATACTCTTCCAATGTAAAATTGATTTTATAAACTTTTCATTTCCTTTATATTCCTTTTTATGTCTGGACGTTTAGGTTTGAGGGTAAATAAAGACAGCAAAGAGTATTAGGAAAAAATAATGTAAAATTTAAATTTATCGAAACATGACCTTAAAGATTTACTTTCACGTTTCAATTTGATACGGTAGTACTAGAAATTGGAAATCACTGTGTAAATGTTAGTATTAGTGATTGAATCTATGCTGTAGTTACAGTACTGAATCGTATCAGAATAGGTAATAATTGTCACGTCTTAAGGTATCAAAATGCGATTTGTTGCATTAGGTTTATTATACATTAGCAATTGGTCTACTCGGACGGAACAGCGTTACACGGATTAGTTGTAGATTGTAGGTTGACCAAGACCAATATTTACTATTGATCATAATTACACATAGCACTTGCTATGCTGCGTTTGGTAATATAAACCAGGGATCTGCTTTTCAGAGCAGCGTCATTTTTTGTCCTCTGAACGATCATAGCCTCATATGCATGTAAGCTTAAACTCAATCGGTTTACTAATGTGTGAGTTTATCGGTTAGTACACCAGACAATTATTTTTATATATAAAGATAAAGATTATGCACGTTTATCGCAACTTAATTAAAATACTTATCTTTTAGGTATTAAATCGTGTATTTTTTAATTATCTTTATATAAATTTATACGTTTCGAAAACAATTACAGTTATTGTCCTCAAGAATTATTTAAGATGTCAAAATAAATTTATTTTACTGAGAACGATATTGTATTGTATTGTTATCGTAACGTGTAAATTTATGTAAAGATAAAAAATACTCGATTCTATACCGAAAAAATAAGTATTTTAACCAATATAAAACTTTGTGATATCTACGTCTTCAGATAATCAAATTATTTCTCCAACTTTGTGAGAAAATAGCGAATGTATAACTTTGTACCAGTATTACGTCGCATCAACAACAGTTATAAATAAATCCTTCCTTGTGTTCGCCATATTAAATTATTTTCTTGATGCCACTTTGAATCGGCCGTATTGAAAATCTTTATTTTAGATCGATTTAGTTAGGAAAAAGTGTAATCATATTGTTGTGATGAGTTAACACTAAATTTTATGATTTCACCGTATTGGACGCCATCTTGAAACCGTCGTATTGATATTCATTGTTGATAGGCTGATTACGTTGAAAAAAGTGTTAATACTGTGGTGATGTACCAGTGCAAATTATAAATTGTATAATTTTATCTTATTGGATATCATTTTGAGACAGCCATATTGACAACCTTCATTCATGAAGGTGACCGATGATGATAGCTTAGCTATTGAAACGCCTTCGGTAGTTTTTAATTTTGTGTGCTATGTGAGTGTATTTTGTTTATTTTGATGAGAGAAAATGTAGCAAATGTACTTAGAAACAATTTTGTTACCTATTTTATATCTTTTGTTCGCCAGATTTAAACACAACACACTAAATTTTATGGTTTAGGTTATTGAACATAATGATTTGCAAATACTAAATAATATAGTTTTATATTATTGGACACCACATTGATAATCTTTATTTGATCTTTATTTGATTGTTATGTTATTCATTTTATTAGTCGCCACCGTTATTGAATTATTTGTGTGTATTAAAAAAAAACTTTTCTAAAAATATTAATGTGTTCCTTTACTTTTCTACTTTTGTTCATGTACCGCTTCTTATTGATAATTTCGTACTTAGGGATAGACTGGTGGTTTGTTATATTTGCATTATGTAACATTCGCGCGAGTTAAATAATCTTACTAGAATAGTTATAAATAATGTAAGACGTAGTTTCCCCAGACTTGTTTTTATTAAAATTTAGGAAAAAATTAAACTGCGCAAAATTTTGAATGTTAAAATTAAACTGAGGAGGTAAAGTTATGGTAATAGTAGATGTATGTACATTGGAACTTCAGCAATATTTAGAGTAGGGTAGACCTGGGACAATCGAAACAGGGGACAATTGAAACAAGCGCCATATTGGACAGATTTCGCGGTTAAAATCGCGCGCGCCTTCGTTAGAAGATGTGGCTCTAGATGCTTCCCGTAACCATCTATTATCCACTACCGACAGTTGAGAGTGTAGATCACGCCTCGTACTAACGTATTTTGCTGCCATCATTGTAAAGTTTTCTGTCGATCTAAAACATGTGACACAGGAAATCAAAACGTAAGCATCCAACTTCGACATTTTTTATATATTTGTTTAGTATATCTCCTTTAGTAGGAACAGTTCAGATTATTACTGTCGTCCGAGGTTAACAGAATATTTTCGTGTTTACTTAAAAGTGTGTTGTGGGGACAATTGAAACAAATAACATGGGGGACGGTTGAAACATGTTTCAATTGGCCTCATCGTGAATTATTATTATGATTAATGAGCAATAGAATTGGCCGATTGGCTGAATATTTTGTTTTGAAATCCCCCGCTTATTTAAAATATTGTTGATCATGCTGTATTATAGGTTGTGTTACCTAGTGTATCTTAAGGTATTTAGGTATTTTATTTTAGGATGCCTCGAGTAAGAGTGAGAAAAACGGAGAGAGGTTTGAAATCTATTTCGACCTATGAAGAAGCCTGTAAAGAGGTTATTGAGAATAAGACATCGATAAGGTCTGCGGCAGTGAAGTTTGAACTACACTACGTGTCTTTGAGCAGATTTATTAAGAAAAAAAAACAAGCAATTGAACAACGATCAGGTATTCCAGCCACCATGGGTTATCATTGTGTAAGACGAGTATTTGATGTAAACCAGGAGAAAACCATCGTTGGATATGTTATTAAAGCAGCCCACATATTCTACGGATTACCGCCGAAAGAAATTCGCAAATTAGCCTTTCAGTTGAACATGCCTTATACATGGAGACAGAAATCCATGGCAGGGGAGGACTGGTTCTCTGCTTTTATGAAGCGCAATCCAGAACTCTCCATCCGCTGCGCTCAAGCCATTCCAGACCAACCAGTTTCAATGTCACGAACGTGAACCATTTTTATAACAACCTGGCTAATGTAATGGACAGGTACCAATTTCAACCGAAGGATATTTACAACATTGATGAAACAGGGGTCACGACGGTCCAAAAGCCTGTTAAAGTTGTAGCCAAAAAGGGAACCAAACAGGTGGGCGCATTAACAACAGGAGAAAGAGGAACGTTGGTACCCGTCGCTTTAGCTGTTAATGCTATCGGTAACAGTGTGCCTCCCATTTCTATTTTTCCACGGTTGAGGTACAAGGATCACTTCGTCCGTGACGGTCCCGTGGGGTGTATTGGAGCAGGGAATACGAGTGGCTGGATGCAAGAAGATGAGTTCTTGATATACATGAACCATTTTAAAAAGCATACTAACTGTTCAGTTGAGAATAAAGTATTGCTTTTACTCGATAATCATCAGTCGCACATAGGTATACGATGCTTAGACTTCTGTAAAGAGAATGGTATAGTCATCTTGTCATTTCCGCCGCACTGCTCCCACAAGCTGCAGCCCCTAGATCGATCTGTCTACGGTCCTTTCAAAAAGGCTGTAAATTCAACTTGTGACGCCCAGGAAAGACAATGACAATCTACGACATCCCCAACATAGTCAAGCAAGCTCTGCCATTGGCTCTCACACAATCAAACGTTGTGGCTGGATTTATTTGTACCGGAATATGTCCTTTTAATAAAGACGTATTTACGGAACTGGATTTTGCTCCTTCCTATGTCACGGATAGACCAGTTCCTAATGACAAAACTCCGAACAGGACTGAAGTTGTACCAGAAGCAAGCACCAGTGAAGCAACTCCGCCATCTCCTAGCATCAGCCCTGATCCCATGCCAGTCTCAACAAGCACTCAAATTCCGCCAACATCACCGGGTATTATTGGTATCAACAAAAATATACCAGAAATCAGTGGCGGTGATGCAGGACCAAGCAACTTAACGGCTGTATTTTCACCAGAAATCGTTAGACCGTTGCCGAAAGCGCTTCCTAGAAAAACAGCTGGGAAACGAAAAACTAGGAAGTCTGCAATTTATACCGACACTCCTGAGAAAAACGCTATTAAAGAGAAATATGAAGCGAAGAAGAAAAGGGAAGTTAAGAAAAAACTTAAGGAGTTAGAAGTCACACCGATACCAGTTCGCCAGTCAAAGAATACCAAACGACGCCAGAACAATCAAAAAGAGAGTGACAGCGAAGAAGAGGGTTCTTTCTGCCTGGTTTGCCTGGAGCCTTATGGTAATAGCCGCCCTGGAGAGGATTGGGTGCAGTGCATTGATTGTCGACGTTGGTCCCACGAAGAATGTACTCGTCAAGAAGATCTTTATATTTGTCACAATTGCATCTCAGAATGAATCATTTTTCATTGTTTCTATGTCACGATTTTCAATATATTAATCACTTTTGTCTTACATCAGAATGAAGCTTTTATTGACCTAGCTGTTTCAATTGTCCCAGGTATATGTTTCATTCGTCCCCGTGCCGGGGACGATAGAAACAGTTTGACAAGGTGAAGATTTTTCTAAATACCTCATCCATATAGGGTAATGAAATTATATGAATGGAAACCTAATTGAATATGCTCCCTTTTGCTTGCTTCACAATTTAGAAATATTCAATAGTCGCGGAGAAAAAAATCAAGGAGAAATGTTTCAATTGTCCCCGGTCTACCCTACAAAGTTACGGAAACGGACTTGTGTTTCGCCTTTGCAGATGCTATTCTTATGTTCCTGAGTTCTAACTTTTAGTAGTCTACTGCTCACTCCTGTGTATGATCTGTCGCACTAGCATTGTAGGTTGCAGGCACAGTTATTGGAATACTGATCTTCAATGTGTGGTTTGGTTTTGGTGAGTATTCCCCTGAGCTTTCTTGTGTATTTGAAGGCAGTGCATATCTTGTGTTTGGTGCTTTTCGCCCGCGGTGCATTTATGTTCTTCTTTTTCGGATACCTTTTCCCTGTTTAGGTTATGTGTTAGGTGGGGGTACCATTTTGTTTACGTGTTTTGTCGATATTTTCTTTTTCATTTTTCAGGTTCTCTATCGTACATTTGTGTACAGTGTGCCCACCAACAAGGTACTGACTATCATAACTGAATGAATAAGGATAAAGAATAAAACGGACGCAACTCTCGGTAAACACAATAATGGAACTTCTGCCAATATGTTTAAGAACAACATATTTCCAAGTAGAAAACAAATTCTACCAGCAAGAGTTAGATTTCGAAGACCAAGACATGTCCGAATTCATGAAAAATGAAGGATGTGGCTTAGATACGTGGACGATACCTTCGTAATTTGGTAATATGGCGAGAAAAGACTGAATGAATTCCTAGATCATCTAAATAGCGGCCCACCCTCCATAACATTCACAATAGAACTAGAGTCTGGCCAAAAATTACCATTTCTGGATGCATTTATACACAGTATAATGTAGTGGTCGAAGTGGTACTCGTATAAAACAGTGTTTTAAATAATATTACAAAGAAATAAGTGTAAAATAAATAAGTTGTAAAAGTTCTCCAAAAACACAAATCGTTAAACTAACTGGAGATACTAACCATTCACCACAAATAATGCCTTTGACTCAAATCGGTAGATTAACGTAGGGTGGTTCATTCTTTTGATTTGCTTAATTACCACAATTTATGCTGTTATTTCCACCTAACATGAATAGAAAAAATTGCAATGTAACACTAATAAAATGATATCGGACGCCAAGTTATTTTTTAATAATGCTGGGAGTAACTAAACCAAGGTTTACAAAAAAATTTTATCAAAATGTAAAAAATAAAAAATATACAGACTATGTTTATTAACAGTTAAATTAGGGTGATATAATATATCTTAAAAACTAGTTGGAATAGCTTTATACTAAAAATCATCAAAAATAAATACCTGTCACTAAATATAATACTTCTTGAGAACCCTGGTATTATAAAAAATAATGCAGAAATGCAAACCAAGATGACGTAATCCTTGTGTCAATGCTTTTATGTTGTCAACCACACCCAAACTGGAATTTTATTTCTTATAAATTTGTCTTCTTGAAATTGAATAATCCGTTTATTGCCTTTTCTTGAAATTTTCAAATAAAAATTTTCCGCGCAGCATGCGTGCTACACTACTGCGCAAATATGCTCAGATTAAAAGAAGCATTGAACATAAAGTAATTACGTTGAATTTGAATAAACATATATGTAAAGCGCATAATGCATAAGTGCGAATTAACTTAAAACTAAGTACAAATGTGAGTATAGGACATGTTGTTAACTAGTTAAACCAAATATCATAAATATAAAAGTGTTATCATAGCTGAGCAGTAGTATTCTTCATTATTATAGTTTTCGAGCAGTTTCGGAGTTGTAAAACTATGTATTTCAATTTATAGAATACATGTATTCCATTTGTATGACATTACAGTTGTAAAACTATGTATTTCAATTTATAAAATACATGTGTTCCATTTGTATGATATTATTCTAGTGTAGTACCATAATATGCTTCCATTTTAAAACAAAAGGAAATTAAATTGTATGAATCAATGTAAGAAGTGTAAAGGACATGTTAAAGTTATGAAATTCGAACAAATTTTACAGATTCATACAGCTTATTAAGTTTAAAAGTGAAATTAAACAAAGATTATGTTAAAAACTTACTTAACAGTGTGATTAGGCAGTGTTGCAGCTTAAATTAACATTATAGATGTGATTTAAGCTTAAAAGTTGATAAAACCAGGTTATGATGATTCTTAACGCAGTGCTGGAGATGGAATTTATTAACATGAACCATAAAAGTGTTTGAAACTGGTGAATCCCCATGTATTTTAGGTCAAGGAATCCAATTCTGTTTGTAGTTTTCTTGTTGGAATTATAACAAGTTAGTTATAAGTAAATTTGTGTATGAAAAATTGCATATTTGTCACTATTTAGATAGAATAAGAATTTTTCAAGGAAATATGTCATGTGAGTTGCCTATGGAAAGGAAATTTTGCATAGAATTCAAAAATGATTATATTTTTTAAGATCTGTCCACGTATAAGAAAGTTATCAGTAAAAATAATAATTTGTAAATTTCTGAAAAATGATTAACCAGTGAAAATTAAACAGTGTTATGTTTATATTGGCAATATTTGCTAAGGTGATGGGTTTTTCAGAAGCTATATAAGAAATGCCAGAAATTTTTATATCTTATCTTGTAACTTTCCAAAGTGTGACACTCGATGTGTACATGATTGAAAATTTAACATCGTTCATGTGGTTCGTATAACCTTAAAAATTTTATATTATTAAACAAATGAAAATGAAAATTTGTAATAAAAATAAGGTTAACGTAATTATTATTATAAGTGAATGTAAATCGGCATATTTCAATTATTTCGTTAAAATTAAAATTTATTCTAACCGAATTGCCTTTGTATATATAATTGAAAAGTGCAAGTAATAATAATTTGAATGCGGATAAAAGTTGTGGTATTTTCGAATATAAAAACCCGAAAGAAAATGATTATATATATGAATATAATAAATAAATTAAAGTGCTTATAGAAAAGTGTCAAAGCAGATATTTATGCAGCATACCTATGTATATTGGTGCTGTAGAGACCTTCCACCGATGGAGCAAATGCAGCATATACACAACTTGATGATGCTGTAGATCTTCTCCCAATGGATCAATAATATTGCAATTCGAATTACATCTGAATTGGAAATTGGATCAGCTGTAAGAAAGCAACGTTAGTCTATGAATCTTACATTTTTATTTGAAGGTTACGTTGAATTTTATTAAGATTTATTTATGTCTAATTATGTAAAGGATACAAGTGAATTATATACTAGCCTGGAAACACTACAATAATTTATTAATTTTATATCGATACAATATTATTTAAAAAGAAAAAAAATACTTACCCAAATTAAATTAGTGGTATTGTTTGGTTATTATGTTACACGTATCTTAAGGTCAACGAAATTCACATGCGCACAACATGTAATATATTCTCAGATGATACATGATGTTTGAATAAAAGTAAAATTTATACAATTCCAGATTTAATTAAAATCACGATTGGATTTAATGCACAAAAGAACCTTACATAAATGTTTAATGTTTTTCCTTTTCTATATAGAACCCTGTACCCTACAAATGCCAGTCGAGGCAAATTATTTTAATAAAATTAACAATAATTATCATATTAAATTGGTGATGGCATGTATATTGTTGAGATTGTTTAATATACCAGTGATTACTGATATAATTTAGACTGATTTTGTTTTTCAAGGGTTGTCAAATTTAATTTTTAATAAATAAGATTTGTAAACACATCTGAATTTTGATCAGTTCTTAAGATTAGGTAATTTAAAAGGTTATGGGCCCAGCACATGCCGAAATTGTGTACTAAATCAATAAAAGAGCTGTAAAGTATATTATCGGGTGAAAAATAGAATATTATTTATAACTAAAGTTGTCAAGACTGTCAACACAAAATATGGATAAATTTCCAAAATTTGAAAAATTACATGGTAAATCTAATTTTTACTCATGGAGAACGATGGCGTTAGCATATATGGACTTAAACAACCTTACAAAAATTGTTACTGGTGAAGAAAAATATCCATCTAATAATACAACTGAAGTAAAAAGTGAAACAAATTTTTTAAATAAATGTGAAGATTATCGCTATAGACATTCTTTAAGTAAAGTTTTATATTATTTAATGTGGATTCTGACATAGTTCCGCAAATAACGTGTTATACTGATGTTAGTAAAATGTGGAAAGCCTTAAATGATCTTTTTGATAAGAAAAATGAATATACTCTACATGCATTGGTAAAATCTACAATTGGTATTAAATGTGAATCGAAAATACTATTGGCGAGCACATTTCAAAATACAATGAGTTATGGTCTAGATTAGTTGAAAGAACAGTAAAAACATCTGAGGAAGATGAGCAAGATTCTTTGGAAGCTGCATTTAGACCAATGGTAAATTCTCTTAAAGCGAAAGCATATTTATTTTTAACTACTCTTCCCGAAGAGTTGTATAATATTATAGACAATTTAAAACAAAACAAAACTTAACTTATGATGATGTATGTTCTCGTTTATTAGAATTGTCAATTAGTAATGCGCCAAATGATGATAATCAAGCTTTTATACTAAGAATCAGAAAGCTAAGAAAAACAATTGGAATGTTCTTACTGTAAAATAATGGAAAATGGTACAAAGGTCATACAATTGAGTATTGCAGAAATAAGAAAGAAAAGGCTCACATTGTATACGCGTCTGAAGAAGATTCATCAGAAGAAAATCCAGAATCTAATAATTTCGCATATACAGCATCAGTAACTACAGCCAAACAAAATAAATGGGTGTTTGACACTGGTGCCACGTCTCACATGACAGGAAATAAATCCATTTTACGAAATATTAGACCTTTTAGTGGTTTTATTCGGATGGGAAACAATAAAAAAAGTAAGAATAACAGAAATTGGGGACGTAACCCTTAGAGCATTATTACCTAATGGTGAAATTATAAATATCAATTTGTATGATGTACTTTATTCAAAAGAACTTAAATGTTCCTTAATGTCTTGGGAAAAAGTTAAATCTAAAGGAATTAAAATGCAAGGCAATAAAAATGAAATTGTTTTATAAAAATCAGGAAAAATTGTTGGTTGGGTTATATCAGAAAATAAAGAACAAGTATTTCAAGAAGTAACAACATGTGACGTAAGTAATATCAGCGTTGCTACATGGCAGTGAAGATTAGGGCATATATCATCTATTGAAGACTCAAGAAAAGTAGTTGCAGATTCACACGTATTACCGGAAAATTATTCAGAAAAAATTGAATGCGTAGCATGTAACAAATCCAAGATGTCGCGAAAAATATCAAGAGATAAAGGACATTCGTGTTCCGACGTATTAGAAAAAATTCACTCTGATGTAGTTGGACCATTTTCAATCAAATCTTTAGGTGGAAAATGGTATTTTGTTTCGTTTATTGATGAGTTTTCCCGTTACACCAATGTTTATTTCATAAATAAAAAATCTGAGGTAGAAGAAATAATAAAAATCACATAAAAAATTGAGAGACAAACAGGAAAGAAAGTAAAAATTTTAAAAGCGATAATGGTGGTGAATATGTTTCGAAATCTTTAGAAACATTTTTCAATGAAATGGCATAGTACATGAATATTCTATTCCGAGAGTCCACGAAACTAATGGATTAGCAGAAAGACTAAATAGAACTATTACTACTATGTCTAGAACTAGTTTAATTGATGCAGATTTACCAAAATATCTATGGGCTGAAGCAGTAGCATATGCAACTTATACAAAAAATAGGGTGTCACACTCTTTTCATAAAAAAACCCATTTGAATTATTTTATGGGCCTTCAATAAACCATTTAAAAATGTTTGGAGAAACAGCATATATACATATTTCAAAAGAAGAAAGGAAAACCAGTAATAAGATGGGTAACCGAGCAAAAGAAGCAATATTTGTTGGATATGCAGAGAAGGTTGGCTGGTATCGATTCTGGATACAAAACAAAGTAGTCATATCAAGAGACTACAAATTCATGTCCCACGAATCTAATGTAGTCTTAATCGAACCTATGAGAAAGTCATTCCAGTTCGATGATCAGTGTGAAAATTATGAAGAAAGCGATAACGACAATATTCAATTTTAAATGGAAATGATAAAATTGAAGATGAAACCAATATACGAAATAATGAAGAAAATATAGATAATATAATTGAAGAACAAAGAACTGCTACTAGACCAGAATGTTCGTTTGAACCTCGTCGAAGTGAGAGAATAAAAAATAAAATTAACTATTCAGAAGAAGACTATTGTAATATAGCTCTGGATGAACCAAACACATACAACGAAGCCATTTCTGGACCTAATAGTGATAAATGGATTGATGCTATACAAGATGAGTTAAATAGTATGGAAGAAAATAAAGTGTGGGAAATTGTAGAAAAACCTCAAAAGATAAAATTAAATGAAAAAAAACGGACAAAGATATATATCAATCGAAAATTGGAAGTTTACTTTATCTGGCAACAGGGACTAGACCGGATATAGCTTTTGCTGTTAACATGATGTCGCAGTTTTGTCAAGATCCGACAGAAATACACGCCAATATGGTAAATCATATATTTAGATACTTGAAAGGAACAATAGACAAAACTTTGATATACAGAAAGGATGACCAGTGTAATCTCAAAGTTTATAGCGACGCCTCTTACGGAAATTTGTTAGACGATCGAAGATCTATTAGTGGTTATGTAGGTCTTTATGGAAATGCTGTTGTAACTTGGGCTGTGAAAAAACAACAAAGTGTAGCTGTTTCTTCAACTGAAGCTGAGTACATGGCTTTGTCACTAGCCTGCAGACAACTGATGTGGATGATGAACATTTTAAAAGAATTAAAATCAAATAGTTTTCGGTCCTTTTTATTCTGTGATAATCAAGCTGCGATTCATATTTCTACGAATCCTGTCGTACATCAAAGAAGCAAACATATTGATATACATTACCATTTTGTGAGAGAAAAGATATTGGAGAAGCAAGTAATTTTAAATTATGTAACCACAAATGAAAACATTGCCGATCTGTTTACGAAACCTTTGGGCAAACTACTTTTTAGTCGAATTATTTCAACATTGGGCTTGAAAGCAATCACTGAGGGAGAGTGTTGAGATTGTTTAATATACCATTGATTACTTATATAATTTAGACTGATTTTGTTTTTCAAGGGTTGTCAAATTTAATTTTTAATAAATAAGATTTGTAAACACATCTGAATTTTGATCAGTTCTTAAGATTAGGTAATTTAAATTACATATATATATATATATATATATATATATATATATATATATTGTAATATTGTAATGTACTGGCTCAAAATAACTCAAATGGGGGTTAAATTGTTTTAATAGGGGATAGGGTTCATTTAGTATTGGGCAAATGAAAAAAATATAATTTACACTTTGATATTAATTTAATTTTTTTATGTGAATTTAAAATTTTAATAAATAGATCGTATGTGAAATAGCCCTTAATTAAACTTGCACAAAGACGCATGCGTAGCGTAAGTGAAATAAATAGTAGCCTGTCAAAATTGTCAGAAATTTTTAAAAAATGTGAGTTTAATAATTTTATAATTGAAATTGAAATGTTGATAGAATAAAAAAAATTCAATTACTTTACAGATGTTTACACCGTTATTGCATAAACATATACACATATAAATGAAACACAAATGCAGGAAATTACACAAATAATGGATACAAATTTAAGGGTTATAATAAATAGACTCACATGTTTATCGGCATATTTCCAAAAGATGTTTTCATTTGGCTGGTTCCATATACAACTTGAGTAGGCTTCTTCCCATATGTGGTCGACGTTACTGGTTCGTTGATCAAATCGTTGCTGCAAATACTTCCAATCTTCAACCACCGTACACCTAGTTGAATGACGACTTTTCTTTGTGGTAATCGTGATGTTACTTATAATGGTTTAAATAACTTCAACTAAGCACTGTATTTATAATTATATTTTATTTAAGTGTTGTTTAAATGTTTATAAAATTTACGATTTAAAAATTTTGTTTTAAGTTCGTAAAATTTTAATTCTGATTCACTTTTTGTTTTAGATCCCGATATGGAATATCGTTTATTATTATTGTATGTCGTACCAGAAAAATAAACATAAATTCAGAAAACTGAATAATTTTATTTACGACAAACATAAACAAAAACAAAAACGCAACAACCGAATTTTGAATACAGTAAACTTGAATCGAAACAAACTTTTCTTATTATAGAAAATTATCGGTAACCTAACTTTATATTTGATTGTAGGTTAAGAACAATTGTTTCTGATTTCTCGACTCTTCACTAACCACGTTTCAAAATTTCCGATAGTAACGTAATTTGAAACTTACCTACATGTTATCACAAAACACAACACTTAGACTTTTGTTAGTAACTTTTAAAATTGGAAGAGAGAGAAGAATTCAGAATCTATTCCTTATATACTATCCTGTTAGCTACAAAAATTTCAACTTTTTTCTTACAATACAAACAAAGTAACTAAGCTTCTGATTGGTTTAAACAAATTTGAAAATTTGACTAAAATAAAAATTATGCCATAACTTTCTTAATATACTTCTGATTTACATTTTGAAAACAGAATTGGAATCTGTGCATAATTCCGCACAAAATGATACCGCACGAGCCATATATTGGTTCAAAAATGTACGATTTGGCATATTCTAACCTAAATTTACTTATATCTAAAAAACCCTAAATTCTACACTTAAACTAAATACATATTCGTGCTCTACACGAAAAACTGAACTAGAAAACATTTATTTAAACTCTAATATCTTAACTTTAAAGGAAAATTCTTTTTCATATAGGAAATTTATGTAGTTAACCCCATTTTCATAATTTTATGTTTAAATAGGTTGCACAAAGTAAATTTCTACATGGAAATGAGGGAAATCTCCTATTATTTGCTCTAATAATTTATTCTATGCTCAAACTATTCTATAAAAACTATAAATTTGCAAAAACCTTAAAATTAAAACTTAACCTAATTTTGTACAAATATACATATAATTTTCGTTTCTAACGTCCAAATTACTTGAAATGTTTACTCTAATAATTTGTTAAAACTGTCTTCAACATCACCAATGTTCATTTTTATTGTACTGTCTAAAACCTTCTCAACTCAACAATCCATATTGTTAAACACACTTCTTCAAAAATTTTGCACAAAAAGTATTTATGTGTAAAATATCCACTTATAAAATTGTTGTTTATATCGTCTTTAATGTTAATAATGCACTACTTCTTCTGTTGCACTTTTTTGTACACTAATTTTGTGAGTAAAAAACTAAACCATGTCCGCACCATAACCCTTTCTTAAAATTTTAAATCTTTCCTGCATTTTATCTAACTCGATACATGTTCTAAATATAATTATAAATCTAAACTGTGTGATAAACATCTGTAAGGTTTCTAAAATATAAACTCTAAATTTAATGAATTATGTTTTACGAACTTAATCGTACTTACAAATATAACTTCATCTGACCTTCCTGACATGCTCCTTACATAGCACAATGCTTTTTATGATTAAACAAACTTGTGCAACTTTCACCAAGCCTGTTTCGTCAAATCAAAATCAATTTCTTTCACTCATTTACTATATTACTTAATAAAATGCAATGTAAAAATATTCTAATTTATCTCAAATTGCCCAATATAAGAAATATAAGCTTACTCACTCTAGTCCCTGTCTTAAACTTATATCTAACCATCTCAATATATATGTAAGCTTATTCAGTGGCAAAGGTGTCAGATTTGTAACTGAAAGGTTCCAATCCAAGAGTATTCCGGTATTTGTGAAGCTGAATGAATTCTATCGAAGTGCTGATCAACCACAGATACAAAACACTTATAATACAGATTTATTAACTGTGTAGTTTGATTTTGGAGATTCATTTGTTCACGTTATTGAAATTCTCTACTAGCAATGCTTTCGGATATCACCATTATTTCCCTGAGGTTAAACAGGAAGTACATATTTAAAAAATGACATGTTTTTTTTGTAATAGCATGGACCAACGGATGGACGTTCCAGACCAGATTGACATGATCACATTAAAAGGGTGCTGCGATTAACCTAATAAATTCTTTCAACGATGCAGTAAGTTAGGCGAATCGTTGTCCTTTGCTTCATATCGAGGTTGACGCCTGTTGGTTAGATCTTAATCTGTGACGATTGGGCATGAACAGAGGGTAATGAGATGCATAAGTGAAATCTTTTCGAAAAATACATTTGGCCTTTGGCGTAGAAGAGGTCACTCCATTGAGGTCAAAATAGGAGATGTGCAATGTGTATGCAATAATTCATTGAAAATAGATTTGAAAGAGATTAAACCGTTTAACTAGTGATCTCAGGTAGAACTTTTTCGGCACCCCTGTTGGCGTAGGTTACAAGTGGAAAATTTTATCGATCATGACCGTTCATCCAGTAAAGATCACAGTGTCGGCGCCAAAACAGGTTTTTAAAAGGTCGCGTCGTTTGTCCTACAATCTAGTCATAACCAATAGGTTATGTGATTTCAATGAAGTGAACATTTGAAATCTCCACGTAGGTTGAACATTAAAAGTTTTCTGACCTTCGTTTTAGGCGCTGCAGAGGTCATCCGATCGAGGTCAGTTACCATAAACAAATTTGAAAAAAGCTTAGCCGTTTTTCCGTAATCATGGATACGGACCGGCCGACGTGTGCGGAATCACATTAACACGACGAAATTATACGGATACGCTAAGCATTATCTAATAAACCAACTTTAATGCGGATAAATGTGTAAGGTATTAAATGATTAAAAAATTTGGAATTAAGGTTTTAAAAAAAAGATTGTCATGTTTAGTAAAGAATCACGCCCCATTCCACTAATCTACGAATGTTATGTACCGGGCTTCGTTTATACGGATTATGTCTGTCAACAATGCTCAAAATGGAAGAGCGGTTTTTCAAAATTAGATCCGACGCTCGTGTATATTATGCCATTTTGCATTTTAAATCCTTTACAAAAATATAGTGTTAGAGTTACCGCAGACCTAGATTTTCATACCAAGAGCAGAGAGGTGTAAATGTCAGAAGTGACGTTAAGTATAATACGTATTACTGTTTAAAAAAGTATAACCTGTTACCTGTTTCCTGTTACCTATAATTAAGTATTTCGGGCGATAAACGTTTTGGTTATATTTAGTTGAGGTACCGTTCATTGGAGATTTCACATATATCAACTTCGGTTGGATGAGTCCTGTGTCCGATGATAACTAACATTTACGTACTGTGTGCACGTCATATATGCAGTATTTTGGAATATCTTGTGCAAATTGTTAAAAACTCGGTTGTCTGCTGTTTCTCATTACTATATCATGTCTGTAATATTTGTTACGCGCACAAAGTGCGGTCGTAAAAGCAGAAAAAGGTGTGCGGTAACAATAAATAGGGATTTATCCGGAAGCTCAGTCGGTCGGTCAGGCACTTGGATGCGTGATTTATTTTTATATCGCCTTTAGACCAAGAAAATGGCTACGGCACAGTAAGAGATACACTACAGTTAAAATAGTGTTGGACAACGTCCAGAATGGTCTAGAAAGGAATTTTGATCCTAGTCCGCAGGAATAAAGAAAACAACCATTGATAGTTTAACACAACAAAAATACCTCAATCGGTGCTTCCATTATATATATATATATATATATATATATATATATATATATATACACATATATATGTATATATAATAAAAACGCAATATTTGTACAGATCCCCACAAAAATATTTCTAGATAAATTCAACAATTTAACAGGATAATGAATATTAAAACAATCGTTATCGTAAGTTCGGATAGTTATTACGTTTGCGGACGAAACTTAGAGAATTCATTTAGGCGAAACTAAATACGTATCCGAACGTTATAGTAGAAACACACTTACCTTACTGGGCAGTATTGACCCTATAATATAAACTGACAAATAAAGAAGAAAAAATTGAATACACATTACTCAAAATCAAATTTTGACATCCAGCGTTGACCCTAGAAAGCATAAACATACACAATCTCAAAGTTAATTACGTAAAATCAAACCGAAGTTCTTCTTAAAACTAGCTTATCAGTTTAAAATCAAACGAAAAATCAGTTAACCCAACATTAATGACCAAATCGATTTGACTTTAGATATCTACCATTGCGTCTTTCTTAGGCACAACATAAATTTAAATGTAAATTCATAGTACAGGCAAAAAAATTAAAGCAGATATTTTTCACACAGCAATCAGAAAGTGTTAGGTTGCTACTATTTCTATAAGCCTATGTAGCAAAAGCGTAATTTAGAATTATTACAATTACCGAGAAATTTAAAGTAAATATGTTTCACCATGTGGCTAAGGGCCGAAATAGTTAGAAGCAAAGAAAATTTAATAGCTTCCTTAATATGATGGCGTAAGGTCATAGCGTAAATAAATATAGTAAGAATCAATCAAATTTAGATATCAGTAACCCTATATGTAAGCAGTCTAGTTCATAGGCAAATATTAACATATCTCTGTATAACAACAGACTGGTTGAGTAAGAGTCAACGTTCAAATTTAAAAACAGCTGATCTCTACGAAGCAGTAGGTATACAGTTATAACAGCTGTTTAAATACTGCACTTTTGTACAAATTCAAAGTTATGACACATGAAAATAGCCAAAAGATTGAAGCTAATATTAGCAATTTATTCGCAAGGAAAAATAAGTAAAGTTTATAACATTTCCAATAAAGCGTATGCAACCTTTATCATTACCGGAACATAACCTCATAGCCTAACAATCAGGCATAAAAATCTCAACTCGTACTAAAATTCCAATGCTAATTTAACACGTTACATATTATTTCTTCTAAAACCTTCTAAAATCTGTCCAGAAACGAAGCCAAGGAATAAATCAACATGTTTGGCAGATTCCAGTGGCGTTAGGTTGTTTTATGATAAAAAAATATAAAACTCAAGTAATATTGATTAGATATGTCATAATGAAATTAATTAATACTAATTAAAAGTTGGGAAGGAACGAGGATATTATTTATTTGTAATATAATTCCTGTATTTATTTCAATGAAACGCGTGAAGAGGTCGTCGCTTTCTGCCTTGTACACGTCTCTTTACTTTAGAACTCAGCAACAGGTACGTCCCATTGTTAAAGGATTAGCAGCTATTGATAAATAACTCACGTTGTAACGCTATATTATGGAAGCGGTATATCCAAAAACTAGTTTAAGAAATCTATTAAGTACTTAATACAAAATCGGGTACTCCTTCTATGTAAAATAAATGAACTATTTTAATTTATTCCTTCGCTTCGTTTCTGGACAGACTTTACAAAGAAGTATTAGGTATGCTAGTAACAGTTAGAACTTGGATTATTAATTTTTTATGTAGTGAAGTATGTATGAGCAAATGCCCATTCAAATAATAATTTAGAATTTGTTAGTTGTCTAAACCTTTACAACCCTTTATATAGCGTTCTTTTATATATCGAATATTAATAATTATTGAGACGTACAAAAAATTTAGTATGATTTTACTTTTGTGATGTGAAATAGATTCTTTTTGGTACCCAGTACACTGTGTGATTCGGTTGGTCCTTTTCCCTTCTTGTATTTATGCAGTTAAAGAGGGTAAATACGGTTGGTTCTTTAAGGATAGGTAGGGACGTGTGCGTATAAGGGGGCGAGACCAAAATATACAATAAATATTTGCATTTGAAATTTCTTTAATTTATATCTTTGCTAAACAGCAAATTCAATAATTATTACTGAATTTTAATTTGTTTCGTTATCGTCTAACCATTCTTTTAAAACTGTTAGATTATTACACAGTAATGAGTATCAACTAGATTTCATTTTTCAAATGAAATCAGCATCAGCAATAAGTGAGTAGTTAAGACCGTCCATGACGAACCATGAATACGAAAGTGAACTTAGAAATATAGAAAACAAAAGGGTAAATTTTTACTAACGTAGTATTACAAAGGTGAGATTGTGAGATAACTTATTCGGGGTAAATGTTAATTTGGATTTTTCACTGCAAAATCTTTTTCATCATGTTGAACATTAATTAGTATAAAAATATGATAAAATCGAGCAAATTGTGAAGAAATGTGCTTTTCATAGACCGGAAGGTAAACTATTATTAATGCGAATGTGGAGAAGAAGGAGGGAGTATCCAGTGGACTGTGTAATAATTATAATATATTAGTTGTAATACAAGACAGTAAATAAAAATAAACAATAAAAATCTTTAAAGATACATCATAGCTTCTTTTAAGTGCAATTAATTTAGTTCAAAACTGGAAGAAACTACAACAATGAGTATTGAATTAAACACAGGTTTTATTATTTTAGTGAAACGAAAATACGTTTAGTTACCTTTTCCGTTTCACAGCAAATAGTTTATAGCAAAGAAGCATTTAACTCATAAGCGTCGCAAAGTGGAGTTCAGCAGTAAAACAATCAAATTACCCATTCTTAACGACATTCAGACAATTTAATTAAATTTGCGACAAACTTCCAACTCCGAAAACTTGTAAGTAAGCGTACATTTACATAAAATTTGAATTCATTTACTTCAAGTGACCCAGAAAAGTAAGATTATGTCTGTTTACAGTTTGAAGAACGCTAAGAAAATATAGATATGAAAAATATTTAGCAGTGATGTGAAATACTAAATATTCTTGTTATAACGATGAAAAACACTGAAACGTATTTTACTTTGAGACTTTAAGCTTCAAATTAAACTTCAATCAAACTCAATAAAGAACTTTGTTCTTTTAATTTTGAACAAAAATTTTCTTTCGTAAATGAAAGACAGCCACAGAAAAAAACACAAAGCCGCTCGGAAATGCGATAGCATTTTAAAGTTAGGGGGATGAAATTAGTGTCCCACATTAACTTTTTTTTCTAAAACAGACAGTCGGTATCATAATAACTTTAATAATAGACTAAAAAGGTGCTAAATTAGGTTTTGTTATTAAGGTAATAAGATACGTGAGTAAAGAAATCGGTTTAATTACTAAGTAACAATGGTGTAAATTTGATACGATAAGGAAGTTTGCTTTATTAGTTTGGTAGCTTTTCGCTAATTGCATATTGTGTGTCTGTGTATAGTCCGATGTCGAAAAACAGAATAAATTACTACCGATCACATATACTCACAAATATTTACTTAATACTGTCTGAGCAATAAATGTATTTGTAAGACTGTAAGTGCAGTAAGGATTAGCGGAATCTTCAGTTTTAGTGAAATCTTTTAAACAATTCTATTGTATCCTGTAATTAATTTAGCAATTAAAAATTCAATTAAGGTATATTACAAAATTAAGTGCTAATTTATTGGTGTAATTTCAGATTTATTGCTTCAGTCTATTCCCATACAATTATTATTTTTCATGGTCCGAAACATGTATCTCGAAGATTGCAACAATTTCAGTTTTAGGCTATTGGTTCATTTCACAGAACTCAAATATTTAAATATGTTTTAATTTTATATTTACTTAGCACGATCCGAAGTGTACTGATTAGAAAAAACGATGGTGTGCACATTTCTCCGCTCCCTTTTAGACGGACAAGATTGGCAAGTAATAAGCAAGGTACCACTTTCAAAATACAATTATTTTTTATCTTTCTAAATAATTTATCAACCATTTCATGCATAGTACTTACGTTAATCAGTTTCAAACTAACAAAGATAATTAAATGCAATGGTGAAACCACCAAAGTTACGAAAATAATTAACATGGTTGATTTATGCAATTTGAATAAATGAAGCAATAAATTTCAATTTACAACAATAAATTTGCAGGTAATTTTTAGTAATGGCGGTGCTAAATGAATACCGTAAGTAACTGTTCGACTACCAATCGCAGTTGAGGATTTAATAAAAACTGGTACAATACACATTTTATCAAACGATAATTTTAATTAGCCAAACTTACGGCTGTAAATGAATGCATTGTCTATGCTAGGATTATAAATCATTAGATGATGATATATACGTTTTTATTTTTGTTTCTTTTGTTTTCCTCTTTTAGAATTATTCTCTTTTAGACCACAGGTGATGATAATTACTTTTTTGTTTTAACATTTATGTAATTAACAAATAAAAAAATGTAGAATTTTCTTAAATTTAAACCTGCAATACATTTAATTAACGTTTTATTTGGGAAAAACGGTGGAAATTTATTTTAATGATAAAGACATTATTGGTTTAGAATTTAATTACCACAGATTACATTTTTTCAGTTGCAGGTATGGAAGTACCATCGTGCAATTGACTGTATCTATGTTGCAGGGTGCCTGAATTTGGAATCTCAGCTAGTGGTGGCAAATTTAATTTTTACTCGTTTTACTCGTTTTACTCGTTTTACTCGTTTTACTCGTTTTACTCGTTTTACTCGTTTTACTCGTTTTACTCGTTTTACTCGTTTTACTCGTTTTACTCGTTTTACTCGTTTTACTCGTTTTACTCGTTTTACTCGTTTTATTCGTTAAATTGGAGCAATGTAAACCAACCATAACTATTTCAATTCTAAATATTTTTCAATTCTCCAAAAACATTTTTATAGCAACTTTTGATTGTATATTAAGTAGTGCTGTGAGTATTTCGATTAATCGATACGTTTTAACATTAACACCTTTTTTTTCTTATGGTCGTCCTTTTGAAATTTTGTGTGGTATAATTTTTTTTCTAATTTTAACAATGTATCGCATACATACTTTGTAAAAATACCTCCTTCACACATCACTACGTAAAAAAAATAATTAAGGAATTAAAATAGTTGCGAAGGTGTATGAGAAACAGTTTTACTTTTTGATTACTGTGATGTAAATATGATTACTGTGGTGTAAAATAAAATTCATTGTTGTCCAAATTTGTATTAGATGAAAACTTGAAAACTCAAAATGGGGTTGGAATCTTTAATCGATGCTAATAAAACTCAAAACCTTCCCCATGAAATTCTGTTTTAATTATTTCAGAACAAGCATAAGAGTCAAATTACTTTTATGAAAATAACTGATATAAAAGAGGCGACATGTTTCGACAAGATTAATACATTGTCATCATCAGGCACTAAAAATAATAACTAACTAAGTAAGATTGACAATATCAAGAATACCTACTTAAAATCTAATTCAGTAGAATAAGAGGCTATACTGCTGTAGTCATAGTAATGATTTAAAAATTTTTGCTAGAAAAACAAATTGTAATTGTAGACAAGATTAAATATACTTACAAAATAACGAACCGAAGTACATTATTAAATTTATATGAGAATTAAAATTTGAAAGGATAACTTGAATTAATCATCCTGGTAAACAGAAGGCACAAAAGCTGAAGGCTCCTTTGTCTTTAAGTTAACAAATATTCTGAAGAAAGTATTCATAAAAATGATTGGTAACCAAAATAACTGAATCAATACCAACCTTAAGTATTGACAGGTACAAGGTAAGTCAATTTAAATGGAATCAGCTGAGAGCCAACAAATTCCTGTTCAAGTTAAGTATTTCGTTTAAGGAGAAATCTGGGTTAAGATCAAATTGTTGAATGATTTCTTTATTCTCTAAAACATCCAATTTCCGACCTTTATCGCAGATGTGAAGAACGTCGAAGTTATAATTAGGGTCAAAAGAATGTCCGGATTCCAAAATATGATTCGCAAAGGAAGATTTTGTACCTATATTGTTATTCATGATGCATTTGTAATGCTCGGAAAGTCTCGTTTTAAATTTACGACCAGTTTGACCGATGTAAAACGCTTCACAAGAACCGCAATGAAGTTTATATACGCCGGATTTATCAAGCTTATCTATTTTATCCTTCGTATGTACCAACCTAGTTTTTAAATTATGCTTTGAATTAAATGAAATGTGTATGTTATGTTGTTTAAAAGATTTTTGAAAAAGTATGAAGAGGGGCCAATGTAAGGCAATGAAACAAACTTTTTTGAATCCTTGTCATCAATTGTGGTGAGAGTGGTGTGATGTCTAGTGTGGAAGATTTTCTTGTACTTATTGTAAAGGTTTTTAATTATGTGCAACGAAATTCATTTCTATGTGCTATTTCAAAATGATATTAAGTTCTTTTTAAAATTTTTTCCCTAAAGGAAGGTTGAAAAGTCTGTGAAAGAAAACCTGAAAGCTGATAATTGATCTGTATGAGAATGGAAAGAATTATAAGGTATGACATGATCGGTAGTAGTGGGTTTCCTGTGAATGTCTATGTCCAACCTATCCTTCAACCTGGTTATTTTAAATCCATAAAATTTAAAATTCGACTCCTTTCTTTTCCAAGGTGAATTCTATCCGAGGATGTAAATTATTTAGAAATTCAAAGCAATTCTGAATATCTTGTGTATTCCCATCGAACACCACAAAATATCATCTACGTATCTTCTGTATAATTTAAAGTGTTTATTTATCATATTGTTCTTGAAAATATTATTGGATTCTAGAGAGGAAAGGAAAAGTTCTGCCAGCAAAGGTGAAAGGTTACTGCCCATAGGTAAACCTGACAGTTGATTATAGTTATTGTTATCAAATTTAAAGAAATTTTGGCTATGGCACAGTTTGAGACAGTCTCTAAGGAACACACAACAATGATTAGGAATATTAGAGTTATATAGATAAGCATCGATAATTTGTAAGCAGTCTTCGAAAGGTACACTCGGAAAAGGTTCACGATATCGAAAAGAGTAGTGTGAAATGTTGTTCTATATTAAAGTTGGTTAAATTGTTAGCTAATTCTGAAGAATTTTTTATAGCGTAAGGAAATTGAAAATCTAAGCAAGAACGTAAAATCTGATTAAGCCATCCCGAAAGTTTTGAAACAGGTGTGTTCGTAAATGAAACAATAGGTCTCATTAGTAAGTTCGGTTTGTGTATTTTCGGTAACGCATACAACCTAGGGAAAACCGGGTTCATCAGAATTAGGTTATAGTACTTGACTTTAAATTCCGTAAATAAGATCTCTTTATTGTCTGATATAAATTTTCTGACTTTATTACTGAATGATTGAAAATTAATCTTAGACAAGGAAAAATCGTTAGAGTTTAAGAATTCTTTAACCTTGTCTAAATAATCTTTTTTGTCCATAATCACCAGAGCATTGCCTTTATCCGCTTTTGTACATATAAGTTGTTCTCTTTTCAAAGTAGATTGGATGGCATCCAACGTGTGATTGTTAAATTGGCCTGAAGGAATAATATTTTTAATATTTTTAATTTTATTAGAACAGACTGCTTTCAAATTATCTATTCCTGGTATGTAGGAGTTATTTAATATCTACTTTGAAAAGAACAACTTATATGTACAAAAGCGGATAAAGGCAATGCTCTGGTGATTATGGACAAAAAGATTATTTAGACAAGGTTAGTAATAATTAAATCATAACGATTTTTCATTGTCTAAGATTATTTTCAATCATTAGTAATAAAGTCAGAAAATTTAGATCAGACAATAAAGATCTTATTACGGAATTTAAAGTCAATACTATAACCTAATTCTGATGAACTCCGGTTTTCAGGTTGTATGCGTTACCGAAAATACACAAACTGATTACTAATAGACCATTGATTTCATTTTCGAATCACACTGTTTCAAAACTTTCGGGATGCTAAATCAGAATTTTACGTTCTTGCTTAGAATTTTCAATTTCCTTAGCTTATAAAAATATTACTTCAGAATAGTTACATTCTAACCATACTTTAATATAGAATCAACATTTTCACACTACTCTCATTCGATATCGTGAACCTTAATTCATGTAACTTTTCGTAATCGATTGGACTTACAAATTATCGATGCTTATCTATATAACTCTAATATTCCTATCATTGTTGTGTGTTCTAGAACTGTCTCAAACTGTGCCATAGCAAAATTTCTTTAAATTTGCATAACATATAACTAGTAATCAACTTGTCAGGTTTACCTATGGCAGTATCCTTTTCACTTGTGGAGAACTTTTCATTTCACTCTCTAGCAATCAATAATATTTTCAAGTAACTTAATATGATAAATAAAACTTTTTAAATTATCAGAAGATACGTAGTGCATATTTTTGTGTTTCGATGGAATATATCGAAATTATTCAGATTGCTTTGATATTTCTAAATAATTTAACATACCTCGGACTACCCGAATTACAACCTTGGAAAAAGAAAGAGTCGAATTTTAAATTTATGGATTTAAAATAACCAGGTTGAAGGATAGGTTGGACATAGACATTCACAGGAAACCACTACTACCGATCATGTCATACCTTATAATTCTTTCCATTCTCATACAGATCAATTATCAGCTTTCAGGTTTTCTTTCACAGACTTTGTCAACCTTCCTTTAGGGAAAAAATTTTAAAAAGAACTTAATATCATTTTGAAATAGCATAGAAATGAATTTCCGTTGCACATACATTAAAACCTTTACAATAAGTACAAGAAAATCTTCCATCACTAGACATCACACCCTCACAATTGATGACAAGGATTCAAAAGTTTGTTTCATTGCCTTAATTGGCCCTCTTCATACTTTATCAAAAATCTTTTAAACAACATAACATACATTTCATTTAATTCAAAGCATAATTTAAAAACTAGGTTGGTACATACGAAGGATAAAATAGATAACTGATAAATCCGGCGTATATAAACTTCATTGCGGTTCTTGTGAAGCGTTTTCATCGGTCAAACTGGTGTAAATTTAAAACGAGACTTTCTGAGCATTACAAATGCATCATGAATAACAATATAGGTACAAAATCTTCCTTTGCGAATCATATTTTGGAATCCGGACATTCTTTGACCCAATTATAACTTCGAATAAAATAATTAATAAATAGTTGCGAAGTGTAATAAAACAGTTTATTTTGATTACTGTGATGTAAATATGATTACTGTGGTGTAAAAATAAATATCAAACATAATTTATTTCAAGGAGTAATATATTAATAATGAAGTAATACAACATAAAAAATTTGAGGCAGCTATGTCGAAAAACTTTTCCACCGTCTATTATTTGGGTCGACTCGATTAAATCAACTACTTATGTCAAATCTGTATGCAGTGCATTTTCAGGTTTCTAAACGAAAGAAAATAAAATACACCCCTGTTTGTAGATATCACGGAGTCTAGCAATTTAAGTTTTCATCATTTATGTCAAATTTGAATGCAATCACTATTTAAGTTTTCCTGTTGTTGTGTACAAAAGAAAATCACATTCACCCCGCTTAGTTCTTAATCAATTTTACCCCTCTTACCCTTTACCCCGCAAATTCACTACCACGCAAATCACTGAAATCTAGAAAGTTGTTCTTACTATACAACGCTCTTCCACATAGAGTATACCTCAAGATAAGTCCATTTAACTAAACTTACCTAATAGTCGAAAAGTTGATAATAACCGAGCTACAAGATGTCAAAGTGGAACAAATAAATCACATTTTCTTTAATATCTTTCGACTAATTGGAGCTAATTTCACGAAATTTGGTATACAGGGGTTTCTTGGGATTAGAAATTCAAATTTGTTAACGATTTTGTTGTATTTTCTAGAGGGCGTCACAATCGACGATTAGGAGACCTTAAAATCTATGTAACTTCTTTATGCCACGGTGTATGTCATTTTGGGCTTGATAAATCTTTTTCCATATCTTTTTCCAGTTACGAGAGGTATACTTTATTGAAGTCGCTAGAAGCAACCCTTTCCGAGAAAAACGAGTCGGAAGCTGATGGCGCATGTAGATTGTCTAAGTGAGTCGAAAGGTGTTGCAATTTTTTTTGGTTTTACTTCCTTATTTCTAAGGATAAAAAATAAGATAAAAGCAATTTTAACACAAAGATTAAACTTGAACTTAAATGCAAATACAAAAATATGTTCAAAATGCCCGCCGTTTTCACGCATTCAACGATTTACACCACGCTGAAAATTAAAATTAACCTTTTGCATAATTTCTTTATTATCTCGAAGATTATTTGCTGCATCCTGAATACGCTGCCACAGTTGGTTTTCATTCTCTATTGGTAAACAAATCCAATGGATTTAAGTCAGGAGAACGTGTTGGCCAATTCACAGTACCTCTATCTATCCATTTGTTTCGGGACTGTTCATTTAAGTAATTTCGAACAGGTAATGAAAAATGTTGTGGAGCCCCATCGTGCATGAACCACATATCTCTCCGAAATTGTAGAGGTAAATCCTCCAGTAAACCTGGCAGCATATTTTGAAGATGTTGCAAGTAAATTTCTTCGGTCAATCTTTGCGGTAAAATGATAGGACCAACAATAGTATTTCATATTAAGCCTGCTCACATATTAATTTTAAATTCATTTAAAATGAAATTTAAATGTCTAATTTAGATTGCATGCGTAAACGTGTTCGATATGAAAATTAGTTAGCCCTCTTCTTGTGAAACACGTTTCGTATATGACCAAAATCCTTTTTGGAAAGTTAAAATCAACTTCTCTTTGCACATTGATAAATCGACAAAAAATTAATCGCGCTTCAGGGTCATGTGGTAAGATGTCTTGAACTGGCTGCTTGTGGTATGGATGTAGCAGCTGTTCTCTAAGTGTTCTATTAATGGTAGTTTTAGACACTCTTGTTTCTCTACTTAATCGTCTTGTACCTAGTTCCGGATCTTCTCCAATACGTCTTCTTTAATTTTCAGGAATTCTTACAGAATGCGGCCTAATAATGATTATTTAATTTTGAAATCCTTTCTTTTATTTTCGGTTACCATCCATAATCAGCGGTTTCAGGAGCTAAACGACCGGTTTCTCGTAGACGTCTCTCCACTACAGTAAACGTAGGATACACACTCTCGGCTTGACAATATCCAAAAACCAATAACATATTGGTATATTCTGCATTGGTATATTGCCCGGCCATGATGAAAATTTAAGTTTTTTAAATTATTAATTATTAAGAAAATTTAGTAGTAAAATTTACTTAAATGTGACAGTAGTTTGAACTTAGTTGAAACTATGGCAATATACCTACCATGTAGAATATACCGATATGTTATTGGTTTTTAGATACTGTCAAGGAAGTAACGAAAGTGTGTCAGAGTTCACAATGTGTCAAATAAGGAAAAATCTTAAACGTTTGCCAGTCTTCAAAAAAAATTTGCGATACCTTGTAATATCTTTCGACTCACTTTGACAGTTTACATGTGTCATCAGCTTCAGATGCATTTTTCTCGGAAAGGGTTGCTTCTAGAGAATAAAGTATACCTATCGTAACTGGAAAAGGTAGGGAAAAAGATTTATCAAGTCCAGAATGACATCCACCCTAACACAAAAAAAGTTATAGTGATTTTAAAGTCTCCTAATCGTCGCTTGTGACGCCCAACAAAATCCTTTACAAATTTGAATTTCTCATCCCAAGAAACCCCTGTATACCAAATTTTGTGAAATTAGCTGGAATTAGTCGAAAGATATTAAGAAAATGTGATTTATTTGTTCAACTTTGACACCCTGTCGCTCGTTCATTTCAACTTTTGAGCTAAGGTAAGTTTAGTTAAATCGACTTATTTTGAGGTGTACTCAAAACTTTAACACCCTGTATCTTACAAATGAAGCGTTTTCGTTCATATAAACTGTTTCCTTTGAATAAAACTTGGAAATATTAATTACTGTGATAATTTTCCGAAAAAATCCTAAGATCCGTCGATTTTTATTTTCTAACGCGCACATTTTGACTCATCTAGCCATATTTAACAGCGCTATCATATTTGGATAGACGGTGAAATTCTAAAAATAAGGGTGTGTAAAAGTATTGCACTGCAGTTGACAATTTCCAGAAAAAGTGGTATCAAAACTGCGCTATGCTTGCAACAGAATTACTATTATTACAATAAAACACATCGATAAACGTTAAAATCTGAACATTTAAGTTTAACAAAAATAACAAAACTACATTTAATTCAACAGAAGTAATAAAACAACATTTAATTCAGTAAAACGAACAAAATAACATTTAAAGAAGATGTTCGAATTGTACTTCACGAACTTCTTGACACAGAACAAGCCTGTATTGGAAATTCTATAGAACGTTCTCGATGGTTTCTGCAATGATTGCTCCAATTTCGGCACGTATTCGTTGTTTTAAGTCCTCGAGAGTATGAGGCGTATTCACAAACACTTTGTTTTTAAGATAATTCCATAAAAAGAAATCTAACGGGATAAGAGCAGGTGATCGCGCAGGCCATTCAATAAAACCCCTTCTTCCAATCCATCTGTTTGGAAATATTTCGTTTAAATAATTGCGGACCAATAAATCATAGTGTGCAGGTGCCCCATCTTGCTGATACCATAAGATGTCGTTTGTTATACCTGGGTCGTTAACACATCGTCATTTTTAGAATTTCGCCGCCTATCCAAATATGATGATAAAACCTATGGTTGCTATTAAAAAAAAATTGCGATGACGTCATAGCTCTTTTAAATATGGCGAGAAAAAGTTTCCGGTGAGTCAAAATCTACCCATTAAAAAATAGAAATCGACGGGTCTTAGGATTTTTTCGGAAAATTATCACAGAAATTCATATTTCCAAATTTCCATATTAAATGACCGCACTGTGTGTATACAGGATGGTCCTTAGTAATTTAATTATCACTAGATTAGTTTTCAAAATTATAAATTATGGATAACTTTGTAATAAATATTTGGTCTGTAACACCACACGACCTTCCAACCTACAAAATGGAAATTGAAAGAAATGCAATAAGTATAATAACATTGTTATTAAAATTTTGTTTTGCCACTACTTTACATTTTTCCCAGAATTTGAGGCCTTCTCGGTAGTGTAGTTTTGATGTCTCTCGTACCCTGTTTTATTGTGTAATTTAGTCTGTTATATTCTGTTTTTAGTGTGGGGTTTGTAGATCTGAGAAAACGACGACAAATCCGTCTTTTTCCCCTTATCCAGAGGGGGAAGTGGTTTCCTGTTTATGTTTATAGTCTTTGTTGGTATTGCTGTGTTACTTGCGTCTGTTATAATGTTAGTGTTGATTTTACCAAAAAAAAAGATTATACTAAATTTAAAACTTTAGCTTTAGGGTCCTCTGATTTATATTTAAAGTAGACATTTATTTAGTTTAAATTGCTTTTATTACTCTACATGCACTTTAATTTCACATGTATTAATTTAAACAATTATTTCTCTTTCCTGCAGTAGGGTGTTTATTTAATAAAGGTTTTGCTACTATTTTGTTGTCCATTAATTTCATATGTATATCTTGTGTATGTGTAACCCTCTCTTTCAGGAACCTAGTTAACTATGTGTCTCGTCGTGTATAAATACTCCTCCGTTAACCTTTCCTATTTCGAGTTTTGAGGAAAGGGCTCCTTTTCGTGTATATTGACTTAAAATTCGTGGCGTCCAAGCTTCTCTCTTTCGTTATATATATATATATATATATATATATATATATATATATATATATATATATATATTTCTCCTCCTCTCTCTTACCTGTGTCCCCACGCATCCAAATGCTCTCAAGCTATTAGGCGCGGTGCCCTTATCTCTCTCTCCCCTCCCCTTTTCCCCGTTTGTTTTTGTATATGTACACAGCCTCTATGCACTTTACAAGGAAACAGATTTAGGAGTGTGGGGGGATGGTGTAGGTCCGGAGAGTTGGGTGAGGGTAACGGTTGGGGTTCCAAGCAGGTATTGTAATTTGGTTTGGGTTTCTGGATTAGGTAGAGGAGGGATGGTAATTAGGAGGGCGGTGTGTTTAAAGTTGAACTATAACTCTGAAAAGAGAAGGTTACGGGGACAGAATACCCACGATAACTCATTTTCATTTCCCCAGGAGCTGATTAGATTTTGAGAGAAATTCAGGGGCGGAAAGGGGGTTATTAGGAGCTGTTTTTTATTTTTATCAAATATTTCTGAAACAACTGTATATTAATTATGGTTCTATACAATTTTTTGATACGACGCGTAATTTAGCGGCAAAAAGGTAAGATTAAGTGTTAACGATTAATTTTGTAGGAAAATGTGTGGACATATGTTTTAAAGAAAATTGATTTTGACATAACTTTTTTTTATAAAGTTTCTTAATTTAAAGCGAAATAAGTTTAAAACTAAATAAATATGATTGAAAATGAAAAACTGTATTATGGATATTTTTATAGAAGCGAGCGGCTTTGTTTTTTTTTTATGTTAGCATCTAGATAATAATCTGGATCTATCTGGCATGAAGTTTTAAACGTCTGTTTGACGTAGATTATTGTTTTTGTTTCAACAATGTTGCTTATTTACGTATTGAACTTCTTATAAAAGAGGTTGCATAATTATCCTAAAAAAATTGTTGTTAAAATCATTTCATTTCTTTTAATTTCCATTTTGTAGGTTGAAAGGTCATGTGTTGTTTCACACCAGATATTTTATAATTCATTTTAATTATATTCGTTAATTAAAAATTGTTTAATGACTAGAGTGTCGATTATTTTATATGTTAAAATGTCTTTACTGATTATTTAGACCCGATCTTGCGAAAATTGCAACTAAGCAGTGAAAAATAATTTACAGTAATTAAATTAGTGTTTGAATAGCGCTTCACAATTTAACAAAATATGCCCATCCATAGTGCACACCTAAAAATTACTTGAAATGTTGACAATACGAGCTTTCAAAGCACATTTCCTAATTGAGTATTTTAACGAACAAATGGTTAATGTGGTGTTGTATTGACGGTTTAGTGACTCACTACGGAGTTTAGTAACTAACCGAAACATTGTAAAAAGGAAGCAAAAACTTTATTCGTGTGCTTAAGTGCAGGATTTTAATATCCTCATTCTGTTTCCGGTACGTAACTATGGCACGTCAATATCTTCGCATGAAGTCTCATGTAAGGCGTATTTTGTATTTGTGTTAAAGATTCTGTATTGGCTCGAAACAAAAATTATTGATTTGCTTGGTAAGTTAGATGTCTTGCGAGTTAAGCGAAACCTTCCATCTTAAATATTTGTTTCGAATTCGTTCTACCTTTTTTGCAGTTACAAGATAACATATTCTAAGTGTAATTAACTTGCAAAAATAATATACATTGGGCACATTGCGAGGAAATAGCAAAGAGTAATTAAATTTATGATACAATCTATTTAATCCTTTTTGATCCTATATTTACACAGCTAAAGGTTGAACGTGAGGCGAACTAAGTCACGGGCTGCGTCGATTTATCTTGAAAATGCTGTATAAAATTTCTTACCAGGTTACTTAAAAGATATTAATTTAATTAATACGCTTCGCTCATGAACTGAGGAATTTGTAATTGTCTAATTAGTGACCCGCTGATAGTCCTTTTAATTTATTCTCAACAATTACAATTCAATACGGTAACAGAAGGTATACAAGAATAATAAGGAAGTGGTCATAGTAAAACCTTAGAAAATATGTCGTATTAACATAACGTAACATCATTTAAACTTAATTACCATTAAAATACGTCGAATTTGAATGAATTGTGTGGTCATGATTGTACGTTTTTAACGTTTATGAACACATAAAACCTTAAAGATTTAATATTTTTATTATTTCTTCGTTGTATATAGTTTGTTACAAAGCATAACTATATTAGATGTGGTTAATCTATATAAGTTGATACTACAAACTAATTTTCCAAGCGTAGTATAAATGTATAATAAGGTTATTAACATAACGTAAGTCCTTACATGGTAGTTGTAGGTATAGCGATTTCTTTACACACTTCGTTCCATGGTTAATATGTTGTAGAAAGTTAACATCATTACTTTTATTTGTATTTATTTATGTTTTATCTATAGCGTCAATTAATTTTAATTTGATAAAGAAATATTTTTGCGCATTAAGAGCTACTACTTCAAAACGGTAAATTTTTATAAATGTCAATTCAAATATATTTGATCGATATTTTCGATTTTTCTGATTTGCTTTTCTTGAAAATTCTTAAAAACTTTATTATTTTGAAGCGTTTTTACTTTCTTGCTAAACAAGAAAGTAGGTATTGTGGTTGAAAAAAATAAGTTGCGTTATTTTGGTGTTTTATAACTCCCTGGACCCGAAAAACAAAATTTTAAAAAATTTTCTAACTGTCTGTCTGTGAGTGTGTCTTTGTGTGTCTGTGGTCACTCGCCAGCCGAAACTATACGGACGATTTGGATGAAATTTGGAATGAAGGTCTACAAGACAATTTTGTCCACAAAACAAGCTTTTAAACGCAATAGGTATATAGAGGGTGAAAATAAGGGTGTTATTTTTGGGGCAAATTTTCAAATTTTAACATAGAAGATTGAAATTCAGGTCACCAAAATTCGCATGAATTGGAATTTTTGAGCAATTTTTTAAAACTTCCAAAATTGAATATGGCCGCAGTTACAGTCACACATACATTTTTTTTGTAGAAATATATATTTCCGATATTGTTCAAGATATAAAAGAATTGGAAATAGATATGCGTAGTGCTTTAAAGAGATTTCTTTACGTAATAAATTTATGGTGTAAATTTGCGTACATTTAAGGGGTTACACTTGAGCAATTATTCGAAATTGATTTATTCAAAATTCTCTCCAAGCATTTTTTTTTTTATATTTTCTAGGCAACCAGCGTCTCTTATGAATGCAACTAACTAACTTCTAAAGCTACTAGTATAGGAGATATGAATTTTCAAATATTTAATATTGATATTGTTATAAGTTTCTAACTATTTTGGTTACAAACTTGGGATTTTGGAAATAAACTTTGTTCCTTTGAGCTAATGAAATGATATTATCCTGATGAAAACATTACTTCCGGTTTTCCCGGAAATTTAAACCATTGCTCGTATTGCTGGTATAACATACACATACTCTTACTTTATTTGAAAGGGAGCGAAATTTGCTTTAAAATGATATGAAACAGTCAATAGTTATCTTGAAAGATAAGCGAGATATATATTTTTAACTTTCAACCTGCATATACATTTATGTAGGTATAGAAGGTTATGCAATCGCCTTTTTTTTCACTATCGCTAAATCGACTTATTAGGTCATTTTACAAAAGAACGGCCATGATGTCTCGGAGAGGGGGGTTTATTATGGTCAGTTTTTGGGTTTTATAAAATATTCTAAAACAGCTGAATATTTAATCAAAGGTATAAAAATACCCCATATATTTGTAGTATTTTGCAAGAAAGTCCTGCAGTGCACTAGCATTCACCTAGTTTTATAATTACGCTTATTTGAAATTCTTCTAACAATATAATTACGTTATTCAAATGTTTAAATTTGATATCATTTTTAATTAAATTCTACTTAGTAATTTTAGGTAGGATCAATTTGGGAGAATAATTATAGGATTAATGTTTTATGGGCATAGGGTTTTAAAAGGGCATATTAGTGGTTTTAACATACCATTCATTATATTATTACTATTAACGAAATACCTACTAATGCGCTAACGGCAACTCATCTTCATCAATCATACGAAAATCCCACTTTATATTGTTCTACTTACATTTATATACCGGGTGGGCAAATAAGCGAGGTAAGCGGCTGTATCTCAGGACTTGTCAGTCTTACAACAATGGGAAAAATGTAATTATGAATGTGGCTATGGGAGAATGCTGGAAATTATTTTGAAGTTCCGTATTTCACTGCCCGGGGGCGCAATTAAAAATTAAATAATCAAATTCCTCCCAAGACTCCTCTATGAATGTATACCTATGATTACATCGTTAGAAAGTCTAGACTATTCTACATAGTTATAAATCTTGTATCATTTTTATGGCAAATTTAATTTACTTTTTGATTTTGATATAATAAATACCTACATCATCGCATTTAAAATGTTAAAGCACAAGCGTAAAACCTTATCTTGTTTTATTAACGCCCCCTAGTGACGGTCATAGACATTAAAAATCACTGTTGGCCCTTAATTCGATTAACAACAACAATCTCGTTAATATCCGAATACGAAATATACCGTGTGTTTGCGGAGTGAATTGAAAAAACCGATATTATAACAAATTGCGCTCTCTAGTACTTTTATTAGGAACTATTGTGTAACAATGCGAACGACAATTTAAAATAACTACATTTTTCTTCCAAACAAGCTTTATTTTACTAAAATGAATAAGTGGTTTAGAATTTACAGCAATTTTAATGATTACATTTTCAAAAACTTCCCCCACTCTTATTGTGGTCAGTACGCCAATGAACTTTAAACCAAAATTGTGTCGAATGGTCTAGACTTTCTAACGATGTAAGCAAAGGTATACATTTATATAAGAATTTTGGGAGAAATTTAGAATTTTATTATTTAATTTTTAATTGCGCCCTTTAGCGGTGAAATACGGAACTTCAAAATAATTTCCAGAATTTTCTTATGACCAAATTCATAATAAACATTTTTTCCCATTGTTGATAGATGACGAGTCCTGAGATACATCCGCTTACCTCGCTTTTTGCCGAACCGGTACATTTTTAATCTATTACTAAACATTTCCCTCTCTAATAGAAGTCTAGTTGACACAATTTCATTGCAACCCTTTTATTTTGCCTTATACATTAATCCTGTAACTCTGGTGCCTGACAACCTACGAAAATCAATAGTCACCTCTGAGGAACATGTATACCAATGTGGCGTTTCTAGATGGAGTGCACATAAACGAATGAAACTATACGAATTTTAATTATTGAGCATCGAGCTAATTCATTTTACAATCGAAGTAGGTGCATTCATTACTATTTTGATATCTCTTGCTCGACTGCACTTGCTCACCGAGAAAACGCGCAATTACTTTTTGGGCATCGAACTAATGCATTTGAATGTTTTCCCAACGAAATTAGTGCGTATCTTATCTGTCAAAATTCACGTTGTCGTCTAAAATGAATGATATTCCCGCATTGAGAGCCAGTGTGTTTCGCCAACAAAATTGGTATATAAATTTATATTTTCACATCTCTGTCAAAATACACGTGGTGGTCAAAGACAGATAAATTTCACTATTTCGACTTCGAGCTAATGTGTGTGAACTCATTCGCAACGATCTTGTTGCATAAATAACGATTTTGACTCTATAAAAAAGCACGTGGTAGAAAATAATGAAATTTGTTACTTAGACATCGAGCTAATGCATGTGGAAGTTGTCTGAATCGAAATAATTGAACACGGGAAAAATATGTCATTTGCAGTGTAATTAGAGTGAGTATTGGTCACTAAACGGGAAAAAGTGATTTGTTCACATTTATTAATATTAATTTATTACTTGTTATTAACACACCACACAGAAAATTTATCATCAGCTTGCAATCTTTTATAGATGATATTATATTTGCAATATTTAAATCATCTGCATACGTGAATATACGGCAATTTAATTTTGATAGAATATCATTAAACTATATCAAAAAAATAGGCCCTAAATCACAACCATGACCTAAACCAGTAGGCACATAGGTTTCTTACTGAAATCTGTTATATTCACCATATTGCAATCGATTTGTTTTTTAGATTCTCTGTACAAATTTTCAGATTAGTAGATGTTATAAAACCATGTTGATTTACATTGATTTGACTAGGAAAATGAGCATATAAATTGCTCGTTATAATGGGGTCAAATATTTTGGCAAAATTACAAATAATCTCGATTGGTCTATATAATTGTATCCTGACTGACTTAAATACCGGTATTATCTTAGCTGATCTCCAACAATTTTGAAATGTAGAATTGTGAATCATTAAGTTAATGATGTTAAACAGTGGAACACACATAAATGTTACACAATCTTTCGTAAAAATAATGTCCGAACCCATTATAAAATTAGGTTTAAATTTTTTACAGCGTTAGAAATATCATAGCCGGTTATCACAAAATTAGGCAAAATAGTAGGCATAGCACAAGCAATAGCACGAGAACTTGATATAGCACTGCTGCTGTCGTTAATGTACATTAAACTAAAACGTTCTACAAAACTATCCGTTATTTCTTGAGTCGAGTATTCGATGATTTTGTTAATATATTTTTGAAATTTGTATAAAATATTTAAAATTAAGTTAGAAAGATAGTAAAACAGTTAAAGAAAACAGTATCAAAGAGGTCAAACCAAATTCAAAATTCGAATTGGGATATTAATTTATTTAAAAAACGGACGAATTACAGATATACAAATATATAAAACATTGAATGAAATTATCTATGTCGCAATTACGAAATGAAAAACTCAATATTAAAAATATTTTATGTATAACATAAAATAAAATGTAAAGTTAGCGGAAAACATGTTTCTAAAAAGAGTTTTTTTGGAGAACAGTAAATTAGTTAAATGTTAATTATCAAAATCCTAAACAGTTTAAGATTACGATGTGTGGATTCAGTTAGGAGGGAAATACGATATGTCAAAAGAATTACAAAAGAAAAAAGACGCTCGACTAACAATAGGCGAGATTGAGGACGACAACATAATCTCCACCCAACCTTGTGATTCGACAAACCACACGCCATTTGACATTTTTGACTTGCCGACGGTAATCCACGATCGCGCGCAGAGTAACTGAGGATATAGCCCTCATTCAAATAATATCAGCTTACCAGAAATACGAGAACGGATTATGTTGCTGCAAACCTTCAATTTTGAAATGCAATCTTCCGAAGATTTGCTTTTGCATAATTTTTATGAATGTAAGGTTTAATTTAAACTAAAAAAAATATTTGGTTATCGGTTTTGTCGTTTCATTGGTCAATTGACTGTCGTATTTAAACTGCTTTGAAGGAACTTCGACCCAGGGAATCCAACAGTTTTTTTTGTAAAAAGAGAGCGAGCTCAATATGTTGATGTAGTCATGGCCTAACGTCCATTGGATAAAACCCCTTCATTTTGTTTCAATATTTTGGGTATTAGCAACAAAATCACGCACACTGAAGTAATAGAGCGATGTAAGCGAATGAAGGAATCTGCTCATCATTCTAACATAGAGATTTTAGTGTCTCGCCAGATGGAAGCACGAGTTTACTAAAAGCGATGAGGCCCACTACATAACTATCTATTATGGTCACCGAAAAGTGGAAGTGTTTCTTATGCCATTAGATGGTGCTAATGTATGTACCCAGAATACACTATACATAGGAGCAAAATTAGTTTGGTCAATACAAAGAGAAAATTTTATATCATTAAACCATCTTAAAGCTCTAATTGAAATTTTGATTAAAGGTAAACATCTTCGAGCTTTAGGAGACATAAATTCCCGAGATAAAATGAATGTCCAATCTGTCAAAGAAATTATTGCTCCTCAGGTGTATGAACTCCTTCAGACAAATGTTCCAAATTTGAATCTACATATTAAAATCCCTTTCTAAGGACATATTACAATCTTGTAAAACGATTGCCACTTACTTGATCTAGTCTTTTTAATGGTCATGTCCTGATTAAAATCGCCGAAAAAAATGCGAATATTCCCACTTGGCTCTTCAGCTTTCAACCATGTTGGATGAGGGGTGCAAATACTCCTTTAGTCTAAGTGGCAAATGCTATGGTTGTTTATGATAAGTTTTTAGGCATCCTATTTCATAATGGTCAAAAATATTTAAACAATCTGTTCTAATTCTGTATTTTACTTCGGTTTTTAAAAGTACGTTGCTAATATAGCGAGCGAAACGTTATTCATTTATATGTTTTTCCATTGAAGTAAAATGTCTGGCCGATCTTGGAGATACTTAGAAAATTCATTTCAAAGTTGTGTTTTGTCACTGAAAGTACTTTTAAAGTTCTTACAGTAAGGCTAGTTTTTTCGCTGGTCCACATTTTATTCGTATCAGAAAAAATCTTTTCTGTGTCGGCGGAAAACACATGCACATTTAAAAAATTTTGGA
Organism: Vesta saturnalis; assembly: GCA_036346205.1. Taxonomy (NCBI): domain Eukaryota; kingdom Metazoa; phylum Arthropoda; class Insecta; order Coleoptera; family Lampyridae; genus Vesta; species Vesta saturnalis. The sequence goes on from JARFJB010001250.1 coordinate 1,125,568, forward strand.
TATCTTTTTTTGTGCGGTTAAAAAGCTCGGCCCATTGTTTGTCAATAGAAACGGAAACATATTTCCACTCTTTTATTTTTTGACTGGTTGTATATTTTGTAATGCACACAATTTCATTAAAAAGTTCCGAATCATCTACATGAATATCATGAAAAACAGTTAATAAGTTTCCAACATCTGACTACAGAGTCTTTTTTTAGCAATATCCAACGAAACGCTTGCGAATCTTCAAAGTGTTGCGTCCATTTATCCAAGTAGGCCATACAAGTAGTATAAAACACGGTCAGTGACGTTTTGAATTATGTTATAGCTAGGTCTTCTCTTCCCAATAATGGCTGAGATGTCAATATGCAAGCAGTCTGCTGATGTTTGAATACAGTTATGAAGGATATGAGCACCATAATTCGCCCCAAATAATAGTCTTTTAAGTAACTGCTGAATTTTAGGAAAAGCGTTATTTTGGCCATGTCTTGCTGCTCATCCAAAATTGCAATTTGTGTGGACAGCGCATATTGCCATTACATTTGTTGGGGGAGGGGCGGGGGGTTAGAGGGAGAGGAAATAAAAAATTCGGTGTGTTATATTACAAAGGTAAGTTGCACCACGGTCTAGCTCAGTAAGGTACAAACTTATGAAACTTACGGTAATTTCAGGTGTGAGGGATGCAGAGATTTATCCGAAGATGTAATCAGTATTAGCAGTTGTTTGAATGTTGGACGCCACTCAATTTCTACGTTTGATAATTAAAATGCAACAAAAATTGAGAAAGGTTGTATCTCAAAGCGTAATAGGTAATCTGAATAAACATTAAACAATTGTATTCATATGTATATTTAATAAAGTAAAATGTCTGATTAATATCAGCATAAAATCACTAAAACGATATTTCTCCTAAAACCTTACGATCTTAAAATTACTAAATTAAACACTGTACAACCTTATAATCTATGTTTACTTAAAATTGAAAATGCAATATGATCAACACTGTATTCAATAAAGAAACGGCTATTGACCTATGTCAACAAATTACAGTTGCGATAGGTTATGAACTCAAATGTTTTTATCTCAGGAGCAGAGCTCAGCTGTTCCTTGTTAACCGTATCAAAATAACACTAACCGATTTGTTATTTACTTAAACTGCACTAAAAGGATACGTACTTACTTGTACAAAATAAATATTTTAATCTTGTCTTAAACGAACTGCAGCTTGAGAATTTTCATTTCCAATTCACCAGACAAACATACGATAATGTAAAGGTAATTTCCATTTGTGTACAACGTACAAATAAACGAACTATGGCGTGCATTAACATAAGGGAATTTTGCATTAAATGTTCCACGCAGAATAGTTATAACAGTATGTGTGATGTATGCAAAACAAAGATATCTCCATTTATGTTCGTAAAGATGACAATGCATTATCATGCGGCATTTTATGCATGTAAAGATCATGACGTCACACCACACTTTTACAATAATACGGAAATGTACCAAAATAAAAGCTTTTTCTTAACATAAGCCGTTTCCTTGTTTCTACTTTTGTTCCTACTCTTATTCCCTTATAAAAGGGAAGCGAAACTTAAAAAAAATAACGTCTGAACTGCACGGCATAAAGAACAGAAAATGAATTAAGCGTCAAAGGGTGCCGAGTTGCGCACAAAACAAAAACCATAATATACTATACAAGGTGTCTAGAATCTACTCACGTTCTGTGGCTATCTTTGTTATTATAAAAGATACAGAGTCGGTTAAATTAGCAAAGTTGGGCAGAATTACATGATAATTGAAATACCGATAAGAAAATTCAACATTGTTGCCGACTTTCTAAGATATCTGAAAATAACTAAAAATCGTCCAAAGTACGAAAAAGTTATAAGAGAGACTTTTGATAGATATTTTTACGCAAAATGGGAAAATGCGAATAAAAAAATTTTTTTAAGTAATTTTATTATTTTTCGAGCTACAACCCAACCATACATTTTTTTTAAATAGCAACTATAGGTGGTTATGGACTCATTCGATGGCTTATTTTTTTCTGATCTCAAAAATGTATAGCTTTGTATGTTTATTAGTTAACTCACAATTTTTAAAAAAAAAGGTAATTATAATATTTATTAAACAAATTAAAGTGTGCCGTGAACAATTAAATAACAAGATAAGCGCATAGTCTACTACTAAACTTGTATCTCTTATAATAACAAAGATAGCCATAGAACGTGGGTAGATTCTGGACACCCGGTATACAGAGGTTCTCGTAATTATGTAGACTAAAGTGAAAATATCGAGATATAAAAAATTTTATTATTGAAAAGAAAAATAAATGCTTAAAGATACTGATGTAATGTAAATATATTTATCAATAATAATGCAAATTTCGAAACTTAAATTAAGGTAATGATAGACAAGAATTGGCACATTACAGTAATCCGAGTTGCTTGTGAGACCCTATCCCTACCTAATCAAAATCAATGGCAAATGTAACAAATATCTGCAAAATGTAGCAACCTTCTGGCAAATGTAGCAGATTTCTGGCAAATGGCACTAAAATGTAAATGTTATAAAAATATGGCAAATGGCAAAATGTGCAGTGTTCATCACCTCGATTTGTCTTTAATAGGATTTATCAAATTTCGATTGGTTAACTTATTGACCTTAAACCTAAATAACCCTTATAAAACATAAATTCACAAACATTTGGAGAAGTCAAAAATACGTTAAAATCTTTTTGATTACTTTAGTTATGAGTTGCATAAAAATTATCGTTAAGTTTATGAACACATGGACAAGTACGGCTGATAATGTTTTATTGGAGGGCGAGTAATTTGATACATTTTAACTAGTTTTTAGTGTACGTAATTTAAGCCTCCAGTTTAATGCTTTGAATTGATTTTCAATTCAATATAAAATGTAGTATTAGCATTCAAATACAATATTAGTACGTGATTATTAATATTTGAACATCAGTGATAATTAAAGTGGCGGGCACATTCCCAATATACGTATTATTTTATTACATAATGGGAGATTTCTCCCCTTCTAATTTGTGACAGCATTCAATTCATAGCGTTTTGAGTGTCGAGGCTCCTTCCTTTTGAAAGTGTCGGATATTATGCAACCACATAATGTTTTTACACCTACCAACCCCTCTGCTTTACTGACTCTCCTCTTCCACACAAACAATGTTGCTTTAAACCATATCCCCCATTCTCCCTTTTGCAACCTTTATAGTCTACTGAAAATATACGATTAATAAACGTCGACAACATTACATACACCTAATGAATTAATATAAATGCCTACAATTCACATGAAAATCTACAGATCAGTAGCGTATCCAGCTTTTCAACTTTTTTTTTTTGGTATAAAATTAGTTCTACGTTACAACAGGAAGTACTGTAATTTGAACTGTTTCCTAATTAACAAGCGTAAAAAGTGCAACTCTGGATAAATTAACAATTTGAGGTTCTACCAAAATGACTTAATAGTCCGGTATAGTAGATTGCGATACTCTTGTCAAATCTTCCCTTCTCGATACACCACTGCTGAAGGCCTACTAATTTTATATTGCGTGTGCTTTTAACACAATTGCGTCCTATTAATTAGATGTTATCTATTTACTTTAAACGCCCAAACATGTTGTTATAGGCGGTAAAACCTTTAACTCGTTTCTTTTTCTTTGTTTAAGTTTTTCTCCCCCCTTTATTTTGGTAATTGTATTTTTCACCTTTTACATGTAACGCGGACGCTTCAATTCACCATCGAAGCTAGAATGCAATCATCAGAACCACGAAAGCGTAGGAAAATTAATGCTTTACTTGAGGAGATTACATATTCATCCCAACGGGAAACGGGAAGTGGCGTCATTAACAGAACACATCGATCGTGGATTATATATCTGATGACAAATAGAAAATCGTTTCAAGAAAATGTCGTATTTTGTGTGCATAAGTAAACTTTCAGGAGGGCGTCCTTGGCACTTGTTCAATTTATTAATGCTCAGCAATGTATTATACGCGTCTTTACAGATCATTCAGAGCACTAGTTTTGTAAAGTTTTTTACGTAGAGCACCGATAGACACACATAATTTATAATGATGGTAGTTCGTGATTTTATCGTATTTCTTTTATGGATTTTAACCAACTTTCAATTTTAGCAAATGGTAAACATGGCCATTAATCTGAACATTAATATAAATTCAATCTCAATGAATCTGCGGTTTACTGCAGCGACTCGATGAGCTCCTTGAAGGAAAGTAACCATTTTAAATGAAGGAAACTATTCCTTTTAAAATTCCTAATCCTCTTTTTAATACTCTAATTTATTGATTAACTTTTTAAACCGTTGATTTCCAGAATTCCACTTTGAGAATTTCTCGAGTAAAACGTACACGTAAAAAAAAATTCGAATATTATATTACACTATATACTAAGTGTATATAGTGTAATATAAAATTTTCATATATTTTTTATCGAATCTAAGTTCAATTAATGACAAAGTCACAACAGTATTTAAATGTGGATTATTAAAACTCTTAATGTACACACAATAAAAGAGTGCCTCGAGTGGGATTGAACCCACGACCACTACTTTGCTAGAGTAGGGCTTTTAAGCTATCGAGGGAACTAGTTTCACTCGATTGAATCCAAAACTGCATATACCTTACTACTTTGATGTTATATTAATTTATGTAAGTTTTGTACCAAGGTGTCTGCAAGCTTGAATTTTCCAAGTTTCATACACACCCACCAAGACTGGAATATAGAAATTAGTTGCTATAAGCAGGTAAATTAATGAAAATTAAAGAGAATATAATTATCGAATCTGTTCAATTAATGACAAAGTTTTAATAGTATTTAAATGTGAATTATTATAGTTATTAATGATACTAGTTCGATATGAACGTCATAATGAAACGCGTGTAAAGTTAAACCACGAGGCGTTAGCTGAGTGGTTTATTTACACAAGTTTCATTATGAAGTTCATAACGAACGTGTATCATTCAAATTTAAACTACGCCAGTTCAAATAGATTTTATTTGCATAGATTCCATTTGTTTACAATATCAGAAACGTTTTTGTAAATAAAAATTCAAAATTACTAAGTGCCCATATTAGTCTATGTTATAGTAACCGCACTTGTTCATTGTTGCAATTTTTACGTTGACAACGTCATTATTTGCGTTCAATTTTGTGCTTTACATGAGTTTCATGCACTGATGGCCCTTCAACAAGTTTAAGCACTCGGGAAAAAAAATTTCTTTCTACAAATTCAGCTCATTTGTCTTCGGCTGGACTGAATTTAACGAATTGTACAGACTTTATAATTAATGTTTACGATAAATAAATGTTAATAAAGATTTTATAATGAATAATAATAAGTAAAAGTAGTAACTATCTTTCTTTTTGTCTGTTTTTTATTTTAAAATTTGCGTGTTATTATGAGTTCATAATAGCACTAGGTGCTATTATGAAGGCCATAATGACACCCAAATGAAGATGATAAATATGTCATAATGACACTGGCGTAGATTAAAACTTTTAAGATACACACAGTAAAAAATCACCTCTAGTGGGACTGGGAGTTCATACTTAAATACTATATACACTTATAAGCGGTTCAATACATGAATTTAACGCAATTATACATAAATGTTGAAGTTTAATTATTTTTTTGTTTTTTTCTTAATATCTTCTTACAATGATGTAATAAGCGGACGAAATTTTTTATACAGGGGCTTTTTATCACACAGAATTCAAATATGACCTTAGTTCTTTTATTACTGAAGAGCAGTAATCATATTACAAGCCCCCCACGACAAATCCACCTATTTTCAAACCTCCTTTCAAAAAATTTCCTTACCACTCAAGAAAAGTGAGCTAGCTTGCCATCAAGCATAAAGTCCACTCTTGCAACAATGTCCAATGAAACATCTTCTAATAATGTGTTCAGGTTATTTCTTTTCAACAGTGCGACGAGTTCTGAAAACTCCCATTTTTTTTTAAACAGACATCTTCACCACCCATCTTCATCCAAACGCCTATGCACGTCAATAAATGTTCGAACATTAGGAACCTGTCCTAAAGGATATCATACTCGATAGATACGTTGAGCTTTGGAGAAATTTGACCGAGCTTCTCGGTCAAATTTGCATGCATCGGATGCATTTTTCTCGTAAACTGTTGGTCCTAGCGACTTCAATAAGGTATACCTTTCTGAAGCAGAAAAGATAGGAAAGTAATTTTTCTAGTCGAAAGTGACATACAGTGTAAGGCAAAAAAGTTAGGACCGATTCAAACAAGATAGAAACCTATATGTGGCGCCCTCTATCAGTAATAAAAGAACTAAGGTCATATTTAAATTCTGCGTGATAAAAAGCCCCTGTATACAAATTTCGTCCGCTTATTACATCATTGTAAAAAAACAAAGAAATAATTAAACTTCAACACCCTATATCTTTTAAACGAAGGCGTTGCGGACCTAAGTTCATAGGAATCTTTTTTCTTATTTTAGTGTCATGTATCGCGTGGCACTATGCATACTTTTTCTATGTCACCCATGTATATATATATATATATATATATATATATATATATATATATATATATATATATATATATATATAATCACACACACACACGTGTTAAAGATAAGGATGCCCACTATGGGGATCTCGGAAACGGTAAGAGATGGAAGGTCGGTTAAATGGAACAAAAGTTACGCATTTGAGAGGATGTATTTATGGTCTTTGTAGAACTCGAGTCTCTTTTAGTTTTTGAGATATTTAAAAAAAATTGAATTTTCTGATTTTCGCTTTTATTTTTTTCTGACCTTATTTGAAGGGCTATCAAGAAAAGAAGAGTACATTTTCATTGCCACTTTTCTATCTCTACTAAAGCTGTTATTCAATTTTTGATACAACGTTTCGTTTGTTAGCAACCATCATCAACTTTATTTTTTTAAATACACGAAAAAATTATTTTTGCCAGATTTAAATTCTCTCCTTGAGTCCGAATTCAACGAAAAAGTACAGTTAAAACTAATACTAGAAACATTAGAAAACCGTAAAATTATTATAAAATTATGTTTGGTAATTTTAAATGATAGACAAATAAAAAACAAATTTTTTTTAAAGGTTAATAAACTCACAAAAGATGTTCAAAAAGATTCCCGTTATTCTCTAAACATAAATAGCGTCTTCTAACTGTAGCATCTAAAACATTCTTCAACATTTGAGGAGTAATACTAGCAAACGTTTCGAGAACTAATCTTTGTCAAATTTCTTCGTTTTCAATATCGTTTCCATAAATGTAATTTTTAATGTATCCCCAAAGAAAAAAATCCAAAGGTGTTATATCTGGAGAACGGGCTGGCCACAGTACATTTGGATGAGTGTCAATACATCTTCCTGGAAATCTAACTGACAGGTATTCTTTGACAAATCTGGAATCATGTGCTGGTGCACCGTCCTGCATAAACCAACAACCTTCAACTTCTTGGAAATGCAAATCGTTCAAAGCTATCTCTTATTCATTTTGGAGTAAAATTTGGTAACGTTCAGAATTTAAGGACTCGTGGTAAATGAAAGGACCTATAATTCGAGTACCGAATATAACAGCCCACATATTAAATCCGAAACGGTGTTGGTGTTTGGCCGTTTTGTACAGACGTGGATTTACTCTTGCCCAATAATGAGCATTTCTACGATTAAAAATTCCATTATTATTAACCATACTTTCATCGGACCATATTATTTTATTCGGAAAATATTCATTGTCTTGATTGACGTGTATACCATTCGCAAAATATTCTACGCCTTTCTGGGTCACCTGATCGAAGTCCTTGGCAAATTCTAAATTTATATGGATGTACTTTCCTCTTCTTTAGAACATAATGAGCTGTGGAATGGGCTATGCCAGTTGCCTCTTGAATTTTCCTAGTAGAAACCTCTGAATTTTCCGTTACAGCGAATAAAACAGTATTGGATTTTTCTTCATTGCAAGGTTTTTTGCGAGATTTTACAGGTTTTTTGAACGCACCATATTCTTTTAGATTAACTGCTAATGTGCGAAAAGTTCTTTTATGAGGTTGACGCCTTTCTGGAGATTTGCTTAAATACATTATTTCGGCTTCAGAAGAATTACGTTGACACAAAATGTAACACGTCAGTATATGGAATTTTTCATTATTTGAAAAATGTACTCCTATCATATTGTTTTTAGGTAAACACCAAATGTAATTAACTCAAAGACCACCAAACAAACGTAATACGGACAACAATCAGTTATGACAGGTAGGTAAACAAAATGCAAAGCCAACTTATTTTTATCAAATGCATCAGTAAGACGGAAGATTTATTTTAACTGTTTAATTAATAGTATTTTCACTAAATACATACTTGTGAATTATTTTATTCGCAACATGCATTAGAAAATGAGAAAACATTGTTTTATAATAATTTTACAGTTTTCTAATGTTTCTAGTATTAGTTTTAACTGTATGTTTTCGATGTTTTACATTGAATATGAATTTTCTCATCCGAAACGTGTCAAAAATATAAAGTGTGATATATCGTTGAACTCAGAATCAAGGAGAGAATTTAAATATGGCAAAAATAATTGTTTCGTGTATTTAAAAAAATAAAGTTGATGATGGTTGCTAACAAACGAAACGTTGTATCAAAAATTGAATAACAGCATTAAGTAGAACTAGAAAAGTGGCAATGAAAATGTGCTCTTCTTTTCTTGATAGCTCTTGAAATAAGGTCAGAAAAAAATAAAAACGAAAATCAGAAAATTCAATTTTTTTTAATATCTCAAAAACTAAAAGATATATTCGAATTCTACAAAGACCATAAATACATCCTCTTAAATGCGTAACTGTTGTTCCATTTAACCGACCTTCCATCTCTTACCGTTTCCGAGATCCCCATAGTGGGCATCCTTATCTTGGACACGGTTATATATATATATATATATATATATATATATATATATATATATATATATATATATATATATATATATATATATATATATATATATATATATATATATATATATTCACAGTATTTATAATAAAAGGCATATAAACATATTTTTAATTGTAATGTAACATTTAGGTTATTTTAATTCCCTGTAATCTGCTTACTTAAGTCCATTAGTCCATTATTGTAATATGAAAATTTTTTTAATAAACTTCGGGTTTGAAATACTAAAATATATCAGTACCAGTATAAATTAGTTTGTAGTACATTTAAGTTTATTATTATTTTAGAGTAATAACTTCTGTTAATAAAATAAGATGTCAAGATAGCCAATAAAACCAGTGGCGTCAACTAGTTCTATTTATTCTAGTTCGAACTTTTCGAACTGTAATTGAATTAAGCAACACAATCCTATAATACATTTATATAATAATTTATTTTTGTCGGATCATTCATTACAATATTGGGTACGTGTACAAAACGTTCAAAGGTCACAAGAATCATAATGAGTGGTAGTTACGTATTACTACTACGTCACTGTTGCTATACTCTATAGGAGTAGAAAAAGCATAGTACACAACTCGGGTGATAATGCTGTCGTGTAAATTACGACAGTCGTGCGTAATGGTTATTTATGTGGTAATTGAAATAAGCCACACAATCCTATAATACGTTTATATAATAATTTATTTTATAGGATCATTCATTGCAATATTACGTACGTGTATAAAACGTTCAAAGGTCACAAATTGTAATGAGTGGTAGTTACGTATTACTACTACGTCACTGTTCTATACTCTACAGGAGTAGAAAAAGCATAGTACATCACTTGGGTGGTAATTCTCTCGTGGAAATTATGGTATCTAGCGATACCATAGAAACCTATTTTGTTTCTGATTTGAATAAGTTTTGATTAATTGTTAAACCGTTTTAATTTTAAACCACTGCGGTTTTGACAGCACAAGGATGAGCAGCAAACGTTTTAAAGTTGTGCGTGGATTAAACAAGATAATTGGAGCAAGCAAAGGAACCTCCCATTACCGAAAACTCTCAAGAAACCTCGCTAAAATATATATCCTCATGAACAGTATTAATATAAGCGCTAATCTGTTTTTGAAACTTACCCATGTTATCAACAATACACATATACATGCGCTACAGCCCATGACATTTAATTGAAAACAAATTTTGTAACTTCGTTTAAAGGTTTTTGTGACTCGCTCTATGGAAAATGTTGTTTTCTCCGCATTTAAGGGAGCAAAGGATGGTAAAATTTACTAAAACTCCCTAGGGAGGTAAAGTTATTTCTATAGAAACGCTCGAATGTCGTCACCAAAATTTTTGTTTTGACGAGTCAAATAAAAATATTTTTGGAGAAAATTTAATTTTACATAACTTTTATTTATAAACATTATTATTAATTTTATTAAATACATAAATAAAAAGTTCACCTCGCAGGATGTGAACCTAGGACCTGTACTTTGCTAATACCGCTAACCAACTGCGCTATCGAGATTCAAGTCCTAATCGATGTTAACTTTGTCTTTATGTATGTAGAACTGATGTAAATTTAGAATTTACATCAGTTCTATTTGGTTATAAATTTTGTTTATATAAATCAAAATAAGTCTAAGTCAAAGTTAAACTGTCGGGCCGCAAATAACACGCGGGTATAAATGGTACACTTTCTCCCTGGATATTTTTTATTAGTATGCTTAAATGTCATTACTTACTCTTATTATTAAAAATTGAATTTTCTGATTTTCGCTTTTATTTTTCTGACCTTATTTGAAGGGCTATCAAGAAAGAAGAGTACATTTTCATTGCCACTTTTCTAGCTCTACTAAAGCTGTTATTCAATTTTGATACAACGTTTCGTTTGTTAGCAACCATCATCAACTTTATTTTTTTAAATACACGAAAAAATTATTTTTGCCAGATTTAAATTCTCTCCTTGAGTCCGAATTCAACGAAAAAGTACAGTTAAAACTAATACTAGAAACATTAGAAAACCGTAAAATTATTATAAAATTATGTTTGGTAATTTTAAATGATAGACAAATAAAAAACAAATTTTTTTTAAAGGTTAATAAACTCACAAAAGATGTTCAAAAAGATTCCCGTTATTCTCTAAACATAAATAGCGTCTTCTAACTGTAGCATCTAAAACATTCTTCAACATTTGAGGAGTAATACTAGCAAACGTTTCGAGAACTAATCTTTGTCAAATTTCTTCGTTTTCAATATCGTTTCCATAAATGTAATTTTTAATGTATCCCCAAAGAAAAAAATCCAAAGGTGTTATATCTGGAGAACGGGCTGGCCACAGTACATTTGGATGAGTGTCAATACATCTTCTGGAAATCTAACTGACAGGTATTCTTTGACAAATCTGGAATCATGTGCTGGTGCACCGTCCTGCATAAACCAACAACCTTCAACTTCTTGGAAATGCAAATCGTTCAAAGCTATCTCTATTCATTTTGGAGTAAAATTTGGTAGCGTTCAGAATTTAAACACTCGTGGTAAATCAAAGGACCTATAATTCGAGTACCGAATATAACAGCCCACATATTAAATCCGAAACGGTGTTGGTGTTTGGCCGTTTTGTACAGACGTGGATTTACTCTTGCCCAATAATGAGCATTTCTACGATAAAAAATTCTATTATTATTAACCATACTTCATCGGACCATATTATTTTATTCGGAAAATATTCTTTGTCTTGAGATTGACGTGTATACCATTCGCAAAATATTCTACATCTTTCTGGGTCACCTGATCGAAGTCCTTGGCAAATTCTAAATTTATATGGATGTACTTTCTCTTCTTTAGAACATAATGAGCTGTGGAATGGGCTATGCCAGTTGCCTCTTGAATTTTCCTAGTAGAAACCTCTGAATTTTCCGTTACAGCGAATAAAACAGTATTGGATTTTCTTCATTGCAAGGTTTTTGCGAGATTTTACAGGTTTTTGAACGCACCATATTCTTTTAGATTAACTGCTAATGTGCGAAAAGTTCTTTTATGAGGTTGACGCCTTTCTGAGATTTGCTTAAATACATTATTTCGGCTTCAGAAGAATTACGTTGACACAAAATGTAACACGTCAGTATATCGAATTTTTCATTATTTGAAAATGTACTCCTACCATATTGTTTTTAGGTAAACACAAATGTAATTAACTCAAAGACCACCAAACAAACGTAATACGGACAACAATCAGTTATGACAGGTAGGTAAACAAAATGCAAAGCCAACTTATTTTTATCAAATGCATCAGTAAGACGGAAGATTTATTTTAACTGTTTAATTAATAGTATTTTCACTAAATACATACTTGTGAATTATTTTATTCGCAACATGCATTAGAAAATGAGAAAACATTGTTTTATAATAATTTTACAGTTTTCTAATGTTTCTAGTATTAGTTTTAACTGTATGTTTTCGATGTTTTACATTGAATATGAATTTTCTCATCCGAAACGTGTCAAAAATATAAAGTGTGATATATCGTTGAACTCAGAATCAAGGAGAGAATTTAAATATGGCAAAAATAATTGTTTCGTGTATTTAAAAAAATAAAGTTGATGATGGTTGCTAACAAACGAAACGTTGTATCAAAATTGAATAACAGCATTAAGTAGAACTAGAAAAGTGGCAATGAAAATGTGCTCTTCTTTTCTTGATAGCTCTTGAAATAAGGTCAGAAAAAAAAAACGAAAATCAGAAAATTCAATTTTTTTAATATCTCAAAAACTAAAAGATATATTCGAATTCTACAAAGACCATAAATACATCCTCTTAAATGCGTAACTTTGTTCCATTTAACCGACCTTCCATCTCTTACCGTTTCCGAGATCCCCATAGTGGGCATCCTTATCTTGGACACGGTATATATATATATATATATATATATATATATATATATATATATATATATATATATATATATATATATATATATATATATATATATATATATATATATATATATATATATATTCATATATATTATATTTTTGTATTATAATAAAGGCATATAAACATATTTTTAATTGTAATGTAACATTTAGGTTATTTTAATTCCTGTAATCTGCTTACTTAAGTCCATTAGTCCATTATTGTAATATGAAAATTTTTTAATAAACTTCGGGTTTGAAATACTAAAATATATCAGTACCAGTATAAATTAGTTTGTAGTACATTTAAGTTTATTATTATTTTAGAGTAATAACTTCTGTTAATAAAATAAGATGTCAAGATAACCAATAAAACCAGTGGCGTCAACTAGTTCTATTTATTCTAGTTCGAACTTTTCGAACTGTAATTGAATTAAGCAACACAATCCTATAATACATTTATATAATAATTTATTTTTGTCGGATCATTCATTACAATATTGGGTACGTGTACAAAACGTTCAAAGGTCACAAGAATCTTAATGAGTGGTAGTTACGTATTACTACTACGTCACTGTTGCTATACTCTATAGGAGTAGAAAAAGCATAGTACACAACTCGGGTGATAATGCTGTCGTGTAAATTACGACAGTCGTGCGTAATGGTTATTTATGTGGTAATTGAAATAAGCCACACAATCCTATAATACGTTTATATAATAATTTATTTTTATAGGATCATTCATTGCAATATTACGTACGTGTATAAAACGTTCAAAGGTCACAAGAATTGTAATGAGTGGTAGTTACGTATTACTACTACGTCACTGTTCCTATACTCTACAGGAGTAGAAAAAGCATAGTACATCACTTGGGTGGTAATTCTCTCGTGGAAATTATGGTATCTAGCGATACCATAGAAACCTATTTTTGTTTCTGATTTGAATAAGTTTTGATTAATTGTTAAATCGTTTTAATTTTAAACCACTGCGGTTTTGACAGCACAACGATGAGCAGCAAACGTTTTAAGGTTGTGCGTGGATTAAACAAGATAATTGGGAGCAAGCAAAGGAACCTCCCATTACCGAAAACTCTCAAGAAACCTCGCTAAAATATATATCCTCATGAACAGTATTAATATAAGCGCTAATCTGTTTTTGAAACTTACCCATGTTATCAACAATACACATATACATGCGCTACAGCCCATGACATTTAATTGAAACAAATTTTTGTAACTTCGTTTAAAAGGTTTTTGTGACTCGCTCTATGGAAAATGTTGTTTTTCTCCGCATTTAAGGGAGCAAAGGATGGTAAAATTTACTAAAACTCCCTAGGGAGGTAAAGTTATTTCTATAGAAACGCTCGAATGTCGTCACCAAAATTTTTGTTTTGACGAGTCAAATAAAAATATTTTTTGGAGAAAATTTAATTTTACATAACTTTTATTTATAAACATTATTATTAATTTTATTAAATACATAAATAAAAAGTTCACCTCGCGTAGGATGTGAACCTAGGACCTGTACTTTGCTAGAGTACCGAGCTAACCAACTGCGCTATCGAGATTCAAGTCCTAATCGATGTTAACTTTGTCTTTATGTATGTAGAACTGATGTAAATTTAGAATTTACATCAGTTCTATTTGTTTATAAATTTTGTTTATATAAATCAAAATAAGTCTAAGTCAAAGTTAAACTGTCGGGCCGCAAATAACACGCGGGTATAAATGGTACACTTTCTCCCTGGATATTTTTTTATTAGTATGCTTAAATGTCATGTACTTACTCTTATTATTACTTACTTTACTTCTTGTAGTTCCGCAGATTGTTAAAAAGTCTGATTCTTCCTCAGTCCTGGGCCATCTGTGTTAGTTGGATTGAATTGCTTTGTGTATTGTATGAGCCGTTATGTCATAGGTGTAATTTTGGCGTATTGTAAGGTGATTTCGTTGGGTGTTCTTAGTGGTATCGGTGTATTCTCTGTAGCATTCGGCGTTCACATGAGGCTATGGATTTTATGTCTTTGGGTTTTAGGGTAGCTTACAATGGAGTTCGGAAGTTATAACGGGCCGTATGTAGGTCTTGTATGTTTTGGGGGTGGCACCTCCTATGCGACCCCTAAGGGCGCCTAGGAGGTTGGATCGGTTTCGTGCTTTGTTCAGTGTCTTATTTAAGTCAGCGTTCCAGTTAAGGGTGATTGTAAATGTAATTCTAAATTGGTAATGTCATCTCGAAGAGGTAATCTTTCTCTTTGTGTCATCTTTTGTGAGTAGCTTGTGTTTGGTACAAACGGGGTAGTCGGAATGGGATGGCTTGTGTTTTGGTCGGGTTTACGGAGACACTCCATTGGTTGGCCCAATTACAGAAGTTCCGTAATGTGACAAACTGTGCCAGGGGTACTCCAGGAGTTGTCACGCTGGGAATGTCGTGGGCAAAAATAAGGTACAGTATTGGGGCCAAGTTAGAACCCTGGGATAAGTCTGCTTGTGGGGTAAAACTTTGAGAGTAGGCTGAACCTACTTGAACTCGTACCATCCTATCTGTTAAATACGAGAGTAGGAGCTTCGTAAGCTCGGGCGCAATACCTAAGGCTTGGATTTTGTAAACTAGACTCACGTGCCTGGCTTTATCACAAGCTTTCTTTATGTCTAAGAACACGGTTAGGTTACAATAGGGGTGGTTGAAGGCTTGTGATGTTTCCGTGAGGAGTTCTATTAGTGAGTCTTGACATGCTCTATTGGGATGAAAACCGAACTGGCTGTGTAGTATTGGTATTGGATTCTAGGTAAATTTTCAACATTCGAACCATGATGTGCTCAAATGATTTTCCTATGCAACTGAGGAGAAAGACTGTAGGATGAGAGTTTTGTCAAGTTGGAGAGGTTTTTACGTATCATGATGGTGGAGGCGGATTTCTACGCCGTCGGGAAATGCGAAATGATAAGGCACTTATTGTATATAGACGTTAAGCGTCGGATCACTTATGATGGTATCTCAGTATAAGTCTGATATTTTGAGGATTTGGATGGGAGTGATTGGGTAGTAAAATTGGCCCATTTCGTCTAGGATTTTTTCGGACAATTCGGAGTTTCGGCAATCCTCAAGGTCTTGCTATAGACGATTTTAAGCGCTCATTTGGTGAAGTGGAAACGGAATTGTAGGTGAAGGCAGAAAAGTTAGGCCTTGTGTTGGTCGCTAGAAATTACCTCGAGGATCGGTTACGTGAGATTGAGGCTTGGTTTTACGTTTGGTGAGTACATTGAAGATGTGCCAGAACTTCACATCTCTATAATTGAGTTTGGAGGTAGCCTGGATCCATTATCTTTCGGTGTATTTGTTGGTTTCACGCCGGATTAGGGTGTTCAGTCGATTATATCTAGTCTTAAGAGCGGCTTTGCTTGATCTCAGGAATTTGCGATGTACTCGCGGGAAGGGGTTATAAGGCGATAAAGGATGTAGGTTCGTGTGTGGTTTTTGAATGATGCGATTGCCTTTGGTAATTTTGGGAAGGTCTATGGATTCAAGGATTTCTTCGGGAAGGATATCCTTGTCTACGTCCCGGATGACGCAGGAAAAGGATAGGGGTTTAGGCTTGTTAGGGGGAGCGGCCGTGCGGGGACCTGACCTTGAGTGAGCGTGAGTGTCAATGCAGGCTCACCCTAGTGATACTGCATCGTCGCTGGCAGGGTCTCACTCGTTTCGAAGAGGCTATGGGTGGGATGCAGGACGAGGGTATGGAGGACATTGTCGATGCCCTTTCTAGTGTCGAAGGGAATGCAACGGCTGCCGCAAACAAAAGGGAGGGCGGTGGTATCGCCGGTCTCGGGGGCGGGGAGGATCAAGGGAAATCGTAGCCCGAGGCCTGGCTTTCCATGTTTTACCATGGCTATTAGTAAGAGAACGTGAAGTTGGGGGGCAGAAAATGGCGTTGTTCGGAACACCCACCGAAGTACGGCCTCACACCCTGCTGGTTAAAGGCCTTGACGTTGGGAGTCCGATAGAAGGGGGATTTTTTGTTAGTAATAAATAAAACAATAATTTATTGTAAATTTTTTTTAATAAATTAACCCGATACCTTGTTGTTTTCTTGTGTATTCCTTCCAGTTTCATTGTAGTTCCTTGCTATTGTCCTCGCTGGCTGGTTGCAGTACTTGCACACAGGGAGGGATCTGCTTCTTCATATTGACTATATGCAGAGCAGTGAGAGTCCTAACTTGGAAGCGGCGAAGACTACGATGCCCAGTTCGTTGAGCGTGAAAGCAATAAGTTCTTTTTTTGAAATTAATTAATTGATTATTAATTGCTATAAACCACGACCTCTCTGCACGAATACTCTCTCGAAGGTGCCCTTGATATGTAAATAACTATTATATTTACTTATAATAAATAGTTTTAGACAAGAAAACTGCAAAGTAATTAATAGATGTAATCGCGTTTATTTCAGTGCGGCATTGTACAATTACTAAAAGAACATTTAATAGATTACAAACGTTATATAAGAGTTCCTGTCCAATTTATAAAATAAATTATGTAATACCTTTGTGTTTTACTCTTTCTTCCAAGCCGATTCAAGCTGTGCCGTCTCTTCTTATGTATTTTCTTTATTTATTGTAATAAAATCGATTGATAAAGACCTTTATATTCACAAACGTTACGTTATATAAATTTTCTATTCCTTTGTGTGAAAATTTATTACTAAAAATATTTGAATCGTTTGTTAAAATTTATACAATCTGTGCATTTAATGTATAACCGAATATTGGATGACAGAAATAATACTACTTACATACACCTTACATTTTTGTGTTGTAAATTTAATGTACTCTAGGCAGCTTATATAGACAAATAAATGTCTTACCTGCGGCGTATGTATCATTTTTATGAATATATTCCTATAGTCCCATAATTTTTGCGGTGTTCAAAGTTAATTGTGCTTATTTTCTATCTGTAAACCAAATTGAGTTACTACCGAAAGAGAACTTGCACAAAAATTGAACAAAAATACAGTAAAAACCCAAAATTAAAACAATATTCATTAAACAAAAATTTGTTCGTTATATACTGAGAAAATTAAAACAGTTACAAAATTCAAATTTCATTGCGCGACTTAGAACGATTGTAACTTAAGACCTTATTATTCTTTCATTTGTTATTATCGTGTTATTCAGAGGCAAAAATATAATATAAAAACATAACAAACACATGACCTAACAGCACAAATAGAACACGAACAAACTATGTGGAACCTGCTGCCTCTGCAGCATGGAAACGTGGTATTATTATATGGTATTATTATTGTAGTATGCGTATTATTATTTCAGTTTCAAGTGCTCTGTTCTTCAAATCAAAAAGGTAATGAGGGTCGCATTGGTACTCTTTCCATATAGATTAGATTCTTGTTTAAAAAGTGAGAGATCGGGTATAACCGACTTGCTCTTACCTTAAATAACAATTAATGGCATGACGTATACAGAGTGTCCCATAATTATCATAACGTAAGGGGGCAAAGTAAAAATTACGTAACTATTGTATGTGTAATTTTTTTACTATCACGACCTCAAATTAATAAAAGTTTTCACTTTCCTAAAAGAAATACATAATATATGTATGTATGTTTATAAATAAAGTCGTCTGTAATTCACAAATGTACCTTGGTAACCTTAGGTAGTAAGTACATAGTAATTGTTTAATAAGAGAATAGTGTTAGTAGCTACAAAAATATGGAAATTTAAAATTATACCTAACACGTTCGCGAGCGACGGCGCTATCCACGGGTGAGTCGCTGATGGAATTACTTAAAATAGTAAGCGTCGTAAGCGACACACGGGTGGGTCGCCGTAACAATTCATTAACAGGCGGAGCGACCCACCCGTGTCTCGCTGTTTACCACATTGTAAACTGAGATTACGAATAAAACGCCTTATACATATGAAGATATGAACACTTACCCGTCTTATAGAGATGTTAATGTAACCTGGTCAAAGGTGGGATCAAATTAATTTCAAGTGCCGAAAAAATGATATTATGTAGATGTAGTGTTATGTTCTTCATTTATGCAACCAAATGTAAACTAAGTTGTAATTTTTAGTTATGTCATTTCATTTATTAGAAAGATAAGTAAAAAGGGTATACCTTTAATTCAATTTTTATTTCGAATGAGTAGCATTAAAACATTCTAAACAAAGAGGAGGCTGGTTTTCACAGTTTTCGCAGTAAGTCATCACTTTTTTTGTCTTTCGGTCCGCTTCTTTTTTTCCATCCTTTTCAGATATTTTTCTGTAACACTCTCTGCATCTCTTTCTATTATTTCTTGCTGAACCTTCGGATTTTTCGCAAACTGTGCGCTCGGGAGGACAATTTGCGGACGCGTGAAGATGCTTCTGTTTTTAAGAGTTCGTAAATAAAGGGTTTTCCAATAAGAGGTGTTATTTTGATATTCAAAGACAAATGGAATTTTTTGAGATAATTGATCGGATGTTTATTTCATTATAAAGAGGAAGGTATGCCGTTAATAATGGAAAACAATATCAGCCAAATGGCTACCACGACCGCACTTACAGGACCATATCCTTTTCATGAAATTTTCCATAACCAAATCGCAAAGTGGCTGCCCTATGTCATCGATAGCCTCACGAATTCCATCTTTGAGGTCTTGAATCGACGCTGGGCTGTTGGCGTAGACCTTATCTTTCACGTGGCCCCAAAGGAAGAAATCGCAAGGTGTTAAATCACAAGATCTCGGTGGCCAATTGTGATCACCTCTTCGAGAGATAACACGGTCCGGAAACTTTTCCCGTAAAAGATCCATGGTTTCGTTGCTTGTGTGGCACGTAGCGCCGTCTTGTTGAAAGTAAACGTTGTCCAGATCAATACCATTCAATTCTGGCCATAAAAAATCATTAATCATCTCTCGATAGCGCAATCCATTCACCGTAACTGTTGCTCCAGCCTTATTTTCGGAAAAGTAAGGTCCAATGACCCCGCCAGACCATAAACCGCACCAAAAAGTCACACGTTGAGGATGGAGAGGCTTTTCAACAATAACTCTTGGGTTTTCCGAGCCCCAGATGGGACAATTTTGCCTGTTGACGTACCCACCGAGGTGGAAATGGGCCTCATCAGTCAAGATGATTTTTTGATGGAATTCCGGATCATTTTCATGCATTTCAACGACCCAATCAGCAAAGACACGACGTTGTTGATGATCGGCCGGCTTGAGTTCTTGTGTTAACTGAACCTTATAAGTCTTAAGACCCAAGTCTTTATGCAAAATACGGTGTAATGACGTTTGTGGAATGCCCAATTCCAAATAACGACGAGGAATGGACAAACCTGGGTTTTCTTCAACACTTTGGGCTACAGCAGCAATATTCTCAGTTGTTCTTGAGCGACGTGCACGGGTTTTATTCTTCACATCATTAACTTGTCCCAACAGCTCGAATTTGTTCACCAATTTCTGTATTGTGATCCGGCAAGGTGCTTCACGACGACCCAAAAATGTTTTAGTTTTACGAACCGTCTCTGCCAAATTTTCACCATTTTTATAGTGAATTTTAATAATTTCAATGCGTTGTTGAAGCGTGTATCGTTCCATTTTTATTAATCGCGTAGTTTTTACTTGTCAAATGTCAATAAATGACAGCTTCAAAAGTGACATCTACCGAAATAGCGGGCTATTCAAAATAACACCTCTTATTGGAAAACCCTTTAGTATTTTCCCGAAATTGCAGTAGGTACACTTATTTTATCTTTTACAAATTTGTGATGTAGTACCCAAGCGTTTACGAGCATGGTTCTGAAAAGTACTTCCATAACCACTTTTTTGTACCATTTTATAGTTTTGCGCAAGGATGAGTAGCAAGAAGCCATCTGATCGGAAAGATCCACCCCTTTTCTAGCTTTGTTGTAGCTGATTATTACGTTAGGTTTTTTAACAGTTCACCTTTTCTATTCTTTTTATTCGTTTCTACGATATTGCAGGTGTGTTTTGCATATGTTGTTAGCATCAAAACCTCTCTTTTATCTTCTTCAAGTTCTTGATTCCTTCTTGATTTTCCGTAGATATGGAGTCTTCACGCTTCCCCTTTCACTTCGTGATTTTCTTAATAATTCCCTTTCGATTGCTTCGTACAGTTTCACACAAGAATGTCCTATTTTTTAGCAACTCGTTTACTAATGGTATACTTGTATAAAAATTATCCATGTAAAAGATGCGCCCAGAATTGAGCAATTTTTGTGTGAGCCTCATAGTAACTGCATGTGCATGACCAACAACGGCGTCACCTTTTCGATAAAAAAAATGTTTTACTATTTTATGTAAGTAGATTCCATTTGTTGGCTTACCTTTTCCTGTATAAATTGAAAGACTGTCATAGCTTGTAGAATTTAATCCCATACTAATGGGCCTTGATTGGAATATATTTTCTGAATAGTAATCATCTTCTCCAGGGAACCACACTTTCATCAATTACGATTTCTTTTCCAGGCATAACCACAGATTGAAAGGTTTCATTAGCTTTGTCAAATAAAAGTCGAATCTTATAAAGTCTGTCTGTTGTGTCCGCAGTTTCGTTGTTGGCAAAATGCCAGTACTTCAATAAATCTAAAAATCGATCTCTAGGCATTGTTTTTTTTACAAGAGCGTTGGAGTATAAATCTTTGTTTGACCAGTGAAATCGTAGGTCTGGTACATGAACAATTCCTATTATCAAAAGAATTCCCAGGAATGACTACATTTCTGACTCATCTGTCGGTTTTGAATCAGTCTTTTTACATTTTGGGATTGCAGTATTCATTGTTCGGCGAATCTATTAGTTTCTTCCACGATGAGCTTAATTATGTTGGCTGTGAGAAATAGTTTTTACAGCACATAAGGCTTATCCGTATTCACAGTAACTCATTGTCTGTTGTATTCAGTAAAGGATATTTGTGATTGCCCTACTTGCCCCCAAATAGAATCAGTTATTTCATTTCCGTCATGGGTATCTCCACTCTCCCTTTCTGAACCATTTTCTTCATCTTGTATGCCCACATCATTATCATAATTTAGTGTAATCAAACCATTATCTTCATCATGATCTTCATCATCAGTATTCTTATTATTTTCAGCATCGTTGCCTCTTCGTCGCTTAATTTGGATCCAAATCGGAATCGTCCACAACTTCTTTGTCATCACTATCGTCGTTAAACAGTATACCTGTTTGTTTCATTTCCTCAAACAATTAAGACTTGATGTACTCGGCCTGCTTTCTACATTATCAATATTTCTTTCACTTCTTTTTACCTTCTGCTTTTCGTAAAATAAGGCAGAATTTACAGCATGCATATTAAAATAGTATTTTGACAATCACACAGTAACTAAACGAAACACAGAACTAACGAAACATGCGCACGTGAAAATGTTGAGGTTATAATTTCAGTTGGTAATGAAGATGCGCTTTGGCGACCCACCGGTGTTTCGCTCCGCCTAATGACACACTCGATTATCATTGGATGACGCGATCCATATGTGGGTCGCTTTAAAATTTAGTATATTTTCAAAAAATAAAACAAGAACGTAATAAAAAATATGTGGAATACATATCTATTTATTCAAATAAGTAAATTATTACTAGTACAAAAATGAAATTTTTGTCCAAACTCTTATCAGTCTAGAACTTTCTATAGAAACTGACGTTGTCGGCGTGAACGTGCTAAAGATAGAAATTTAGTGAACTACAAAGAAAGTACGTATGTAATAAGAAAATGTCGATTACACAATTTTGTGTTTTCTTAGTCGTTACTTAATAATGTACCTATGACTACAGTTGCTCGAATACGTTTCCATTTTGTTCTAAATACATTCTAGATCGACGTCGTATAGCTTGGGAGGCACGAAGGATTTGAAAATAATTTTGGCGTATCGTATTACTAGCTCTATTTGCTCTCTGCCGCCCGCGATTCTAAATTATCAACCTCCGTTTTAATATGAACCCATAAATAAAAATCCAGAGGATTCAGGTCCGCTGGCTAGGCTATCAATCCATACTTGCCTATTCATCTTCCTGGATAATGTGTTCGTTTAACTAATTTCGTTTTATCTAATAAGTCAGGAAGTTCATTTTCTTATAAACGTAGGTATCGGTCAGCATTAAGACGAGCCAGTATCTCAATATGCTTAATTAATTGACTTCCAACAATTCCAGCCCATAAATTGATAGAAAACCTATTTTGAAAACTGCTTCGTCTAACCACGTGAGGGTTGGCGTTCGCCCAACAATGTATTACGTACATTAAACATTCTGTTTCTAGTAAACGATGCTTCGTCAGAGCAAAAAATACTGACATCTTAATTATTTAAAATTCATTGGCTAAACTGAATTCAAGATTGAAAATTCTCTAGTTTCAAGTCTGCACTCTTTGGTAGTGGAACGGATAAAGTCCCTGCATTTGTGTCATTCTTCCTAGCTAAAATGAACAATTTTTATTATTTTATTAGACGGCTTTTAACATTTTTGAAATTATCGTTGTAACAAGCAATCTTAGAACATTTTCATAGTTAGAAGTTATATTTTTTCGAAGAAGTGCGGAAGCCATGACCATGATCCACTCACCGAAAAAGTATTGAATCGACAAACAGTTAACACCGGTTTAAAACGAAAACGAGAAGAAATCTGTAGTGAAGAACCACCATCTAAACTAATTTACACCTTGTTGGAGACGTCGACTAGCGTTTTGGACACTCTCAGTGTAAGGGACATCACTTAAATAAGAAACAACATTGGCCGGTCAACGAAGAAAAGTTTTACGTCGATGGTACATTTGATTATTGTACCAAGTATTTTGTACAACTGTTCACTATACATGTGTTTTTTAAACACGTATACATTCCTGTGCCATTTTGTTTACTGAACAATAAACTGAAACATACCTATCGGAAACTGTTCACGTTTATTAGTGAAAAATGAAACATATTGGGATATTCATGGAAACCAAAACAATTTGTATGTGATTTTGAATTCATAACGCTATAACAGAAGTATTTCCTGAAGCGCAAATAATTGGATGTAGTTTCCATATTTCTCAGGCTTGGTTTCGAAAAATTCGACAATTTGGATTAGTGGTGGAGTATGGAGACAAGACATCACCAATTGGCAAGTGGCTACATCATTTATTTAGTATACTTTTTCTTCCTCCAGAAGAAGTCGGAGATTGTTTTGTTTTCGATTTTATGGAAGACGCCCCTGTTGATGAACGAGTGACAAAATTCTCACACTATATCACTGTAACATATATATCAGAGGACTCTATCTTTCCACCGACCATATGGGCCAAGGATTCTGCCGAAATGACCCATGCAACTAATACATGCGAGTCATTTCACTCCAAATTTAAGAAGCATTGCTGTACACCTCATCCAAATATAAATTCATTTGCTGCATTAAAAAACATGCAAAAAGATACTTATATTAAAATCAATTCAGCAAATAGTGGAAAAATGATCAAACTGAGAAAAGAAACTTTGTTAAATTACAAATTTGTGTCAGAAAAAATTTCTCTCTAGTCACTGACTAGGTTTCATTATTTATGTTTGCATATAATATATCTATAAATAAAAAATGCCTTTTTTGCAAGATTTTCTTTTTTCCATTATATTAACCTGGTTGTGCACTTTCACCCTCAATAGTTACATACAAACGGACGGGAGATCGTGTGAGGGATTGTAGACTGTGACGTCAATCTACCGATTAGACGGGACTTTGAGTGCGCGCTCCTGATAAACACTTCAGTGAAGAAAATTGGAATAAAACTAAATAAAGTAAATGCAAGTTTTTTCTTTGAACCTTAAATTAAAATGGAGTGGCAGCAAATGATTTTATTGGCTAAAATCAATTAGATTTCCCTACCTAAAAATCAAGGACGATTTTAATAATACAAATTACAAAAATTCCTTTATTAAGCCTCCGGCAACAACCCATAATAACTTTTACAGCAGCATCCGGCTTATCGCTTAGCAGGATTCAATTCAATTCAAATTTTTTTTGCGATTTCATTCCGGAAACCGCATATGCATTTCTAAAATTTTGTCAAAATATGCTTATATGGACTGTATATGCATTTTGCATATTTTCCGAGTTCTAATTATAACTATAAAGGAACCAACAGTATTGTTCTCTTGGCCATTGTGGATCAAGACCACTGTTTTCAGTACATAGACACAGTTCCCTGTACCCTCTTCTAGAAATTAACTTATTATCTGAAGGAGGTATACTAGTTGGAGATGATGCTTTCCCCTTAAAATCTTACTTACTGAAGCCTTACAGAACTGTACCAACAATTAAGGAAAGAATATATAATTACGGATTAAGCAGGGCTAGACGTATTGTGGAAAATGCATTTGGTATCATTCAAGTCGTTTTCAGGTTTTACGCAAAGCAATCCAACTTAAAGAACCAACAGCAATAAAGATTGTCCAAACGATATGTACAGGGTGTCCTATTTTCGATGTAATTGGGGGATTTTAGGTATTTCTCAAATAGATAAGAGTAAAATCATGGTCGGGACCCTTGCACCGATTTTTGAAACAAATTTAATAATCTAAAGAACATTTCAATATCTCGACTCGTTTGGGAAATATAGGGTGTTTTTCGTTTTATGCCGTTTTCTTTAAAACCCCGTAACTTTTTTGTTTGTGAATATTTAAAATTTTGGTAAAAACATCTTTTGTGCCTTTTTTTTTATGTGCAATTTAGTGGCGTACTCGATTTTTTCTAACTTAATTTGTTTCCGAGTTACAGACCAAAGTTGCATTTTTTTAAATGGTAACCGTAGTTGGCTATGACTCCATTAATTAGAGATTTCTTTTAGCTTTCTGAAAATATATAGTTTCATATATTTATCTCGGTAAATAAGAAAATTATGAACGATTTTTTGAAAAATACCTTTTGATCAAGTCATCTATGAACCTTTGTTTACTGCACGCATTCGTTGCTAGTTATTTGACATTTCACGCAGTTGTTTCATATAAATAAATGGTGGAAACGTAAATGTGATTAGATGTATTGTTTCAAAACTTTGCTTAAATAATTAATTATTCAAGTTAATAACTTTTTTGTGATGGCTGTCAATAATACGAAGTATGAGAATTTTGAAAAGTTAGATATGATTGGCATATTCTATCAGTGTAATTTTAATGTAGACCAAGCTGCAGAGACATATTTGAATAGGTAGGTTGTGCGTTTAATACTTTAATAATGCTAGTATTTATAAAAACGCAAAATAATAAAGCTACTTTATTGAAGATTCCCTGGACGAAGACATCCCAACAAGAATATATTCGCCAGATTAAAAGAACATCTATTAACTTAGGGATCTTTTGAGAAGCCTAGGATCAAAAATTATGCAAAAATGAACCCACAAGACGACGAATAACTGTTAGTTAGAGTTGAAGAAAATCCTAATACCTCCTGCCCACAAATAGAAACAGAAGTTGGCGTATCTAAATCAAGAGTACAAAAAATCTTTAAAAAATATAATTATACTCCGTACAAAAAAAGAGCAATTCAGCACCTTAATGTTGGTGACGGCGAATTATTTTTCGTAATTGGTATTTAGAACAGATTAGACAAAATAGGATTTTTGGGCGCAATATCATTTGGTCTGATGAGAGTCATATTACGAGTGCAGGAATTTTTAATCGCAACAACAATCGATATTGGTCAAAAAATAACAATTTTGTAACATTAGCACGCCAAAATCAAGGTAGATTTGGTTTTAATGTATCATGCTTTATTTTGGGGGGTAGATTTGTTTACCACCTTTTTAACGGCAACATTAACAGCGAGAGGTATATGGAAATATTAAACATTTGTCTTCCACAACTGCTAGATGAAATTCCATTAGCGCAGAGGGTAAATGTTTATTTTCAACAAGATGGTGCGCCTTGTCATAATACTGTTTTAGTCCGAGATTACTTAAACCGAAACTTTAACAATCAATGGATTGGCAATAACGGACCTATTAAGTGGCCAGCAAGATCTCCAGATCTTTCAATACTGGATTTCTTTTTGTGGGGATTTTAAAAAAATAAAATATATCATACTCGCCACGAAACATACGAACAATTGGTCAATTCAACCAGGGCAGCATTTGAAGATTTAAGGCATACATCTATTCATTTCATTAAGGCAATTGAGTGTAAGTAGAAGGGGGGCACCTTACCTTTCACTTTTGTGACGTCATTTGACCTTGGGGATTTCCCAAGGCCTGCCACGTGGCTGATCACTATTCGACCTTGATAAAGTTGTTTACCTTGAGAAACAGGTTTGCCTTGAGAAAGTTGTTTACCTTGAGAAACAGGTTTGTCTTGAGAAAGTTGTTTACCTTGAGAAACAGGTTTATTTTGAGAAACAGGTTTACCCTGAGAAAGTTGTTTACCTTGAGAAACAGGTTTAGGTTAAGGAACAGGTTTACCTTGAGAAAAGTGACCTGGGGCTAGGACTAATGAGGGAAATTTGAAATTGTGGGTTTCTTGTCAAGAATAGGAACTACCTCTAGGACCTGGTGCTTCGCTGGGGATTGTTTTTTAATAATAAAGATGCTCTTGTAAGATAAAATTAAAATGTTACATCTAGGACCTGGTGCAGCGCTGGGGTTGTTTTAAATAATAAAGATGTTCTTGTCAGATAAATGCTATCTCTAGGACCTGGTGTTTCGCTGGGGGTTGAAAATAAATGCTACCTCTAGGACCTGGTGCAGCGCTGAGGGTTGTTTTTTAATAATAAAGATGTTCTTGTAAGTTAAAATGCTATCTCTAGAACCTGGTGCAGCGCTGGGAGTTGTTTTTTAATTACAAAGATGTTCTTGTAAGATAAATGTTATCTCTAGGACCTGGTGCTTCGCTGAAAATTTGAAAATTGAATAAGGGACCCTAATGCTAATTTGTAAGACAGGGTCTTGTGTTAGGTCTGAACCTCTGATGGGAGATAGTACGGGGACTCTAATGCTAACTTGTAAGACAGAGTTTGTTTGCGACGCCATCTAGCAGGGGTTTGGACTAATGAGTATTTACTGTAATAAAGGTGGCGCTACCTAGTGGTATATTTCAGGGTTAATCTGGGATTTGTTTGTGGTGCCATCTAGCAGGGGTATGGGCGAACGAGTATTTTCTGTAATAAAGGTAACACTACCTATTGGCATATTTCAGGGTTAATCAGGGGTTTGTTGCTGAGTCATCTACCGGGGTAAGGAGCAGCGAGCGTTTTTCTGTAATAGAGGTAAAGTGGTATATTTGTTAGCTAATTAGGATTTGTTTGTAGTTTATGACTTATAAATGTTTTCTATAAGCTTTACTAATCAATTGCTTTTGTAAGGCCTGTAGAACATTCATAAAGGTGTTTTTAAGATGGGGTTTAAAATTATTTTTGGATGTGACACAGTATACGTTGTACAACACTACCTTAGCTTATCATATCCTAATCTAAAATAATACTATAAGACCTTAAACATACATACATACACACGTAAAAAAAATGTTAAGGAATTACCCGAAATCGTAACTTGTATTAATAAATACAGAGATTGCATCTGGTCCTCTCTGAGAAGATGATGATTATGATGGCCTTGAGGCAAACCGTCGGCCTCAACGGATTTGCTAAAGTATAAAACAAAGACTTATACACCTCAAGGAAATGTTGAGATATCAAAACCCAAGTTGGCAGCCTCACCAAACCTGTTACTGGCAATAAATTAAGGCTTTGCAGTTTTGACATCAACTGATTTTTAGTACACCTAAAACTTGCTATTTAAACTATTGAAGCTCTTCAGGGTTAATCAGAGATTTGTTTGTGGTGCCATCTAGCAGGAGTATGGACTAATGAGTATTTTCTGTAATAAAGATGGCACTACCTAGTGGTATATTTCAGGGTTAATCAGGGATTTGTTTTTGTGGTATCATCTAACAGAGGTATGGGCTAACGAGTATTTTCTGTAATAAAGGTGACACTACCTATTGGCATATTTAAGGGTTAATCAGGGATTTGTTGCTGCTGGTCACCAGGAGGAGCAGCGAGCGTTTTTCTGTAATAGAGGTAAAGTGGTATATTTCTTAGCTAATTAGGATTTGTTTGTAGTTTATGACATAAATGTTTTTCTATAAGCTTTACTAATCAATTGCTTTTGTAAGATCTGTAGAACATTCATAAAGGTGTTTTTAAGATAGGGTTTAAAAATTATTTTTGGATGTGACACAGTATAAGTTGTACAACACTACCTTAACTTATCATATCCTATTCTAAAATAATACTATAAGACCTTAAACATACATACATACACACGTAAAAAAAAATGTTAAGTAATTACCCTGAAATCGTGACTTGTATTAATAAATACAGAGATTGCATCTGGTCCTCTCTGAGAAGGTGATGATTATGATGACCTTGAGGCAAACCGTCAGTCTCAACGGATTTGCTAAGGTATAAAAAAGACTTGTACACCTCAAGGAAATGTTGGAATCTCAAACCAAGCCGGCTGTCTCACCAAAGCCTGTACTAGTAGTAATTAAGACTTCTACAATTTGAGATCGTCTGAATTTTACAGTGCTCGAACTTGGTATTTAAACTATTGAAGCTCTGACGTCAACTCTAACAAGTTACAGCTAATAGGGTTTAGAATGTAAAAACACGCATTCACTTTGACTGTCTCTTTGAATATTTATTTTTTGAAGGTCTCTTTTAAAAGTACAAAATATTTTTTCTATTCAAAAAATTTATAGTCGGATTAAAAGAAAAAACAATAACGCCATTTTGATATTTAAAGACGCTTAGAATGTACTACTCATTATTTAATTTCAAATAGTTAATTACAGTGTTATAATGGTTTTAATGAGTTTCATCGTATGATAAAATTGTTTGTAAAATGCAGCGAATCCAATACATAAATAAACTGTAGCTTAAACTGATATATGTACTATTTGTGAAGATAAGAATCCTATTTTTAAAAATAAGACAAGATCTGTAATTGTTACTTTGCTATAACCATGTATACAAATATGATTTTAAAATTACTTTTGTTTTACTTGAGTGGTGACAGTTAATTCGTTTTAAATTATGCTTGCTTTAGCAAGTTAATTACCACACATCAATTGTAAATATGTTTACCTACAGTTAATTAATTTTAAAACGATTATAAAAACATACTAAATAAAAAGAAAAAACAATAGATTCAATCGCTATTACAGAGCTCTTAAATAAATAGAAAACAATTAAAAGTAGTAAAATCTATTTTTATTTATCAGTCTAGAATAGTACAAAAGCATACATTATACATCATTTTAGAATTAAGTTGTAGAGAAAGTTATTTACATATCGATAAACTATTTTGTATGAAATGTAATTATCCTTAAATCGTTATAATATTTTAAAAACCTGATTCTCTCTTCAAGCAACTACCATCTATATATCAACATTATGCGTGATTTATCTGTGCATTTAAAATAATTACCATGCTGACTATAATCCTTACTTACTATGCTAACTATAACCCTTTAATTGTCTAATCTGAAATAAGAGTGACGTAATCTAATTTTATTTGAAATCTCATGGAGAGCATTATCATCATCGAGATTTTTGAGATATAATCACCTCATCGTCTTCACCTTGAACGATTATATTGTAACAACCTATAAAAGTAGCTAATTACCCTAATAGTTTTATCAGACATTATTATTACATGGACACGAGGTTAGCCCTAAATTAACTGGTTTCAACACGGCTCTGGAAATGCTGCACACGCTTCAAATCTTTCAGCTCGTTCGCAGAAGTTGTACCGTATTCTCTTCCTTCAATTTTTATCTGCATTCTGTTTTCGAGACTGTAGTACGTTTTCTAATACATAAACAGAATCTTCAATACTGGGATACGTGTAGCAGCAAAACACTTTAAAGAGCGAAACACACGAGAAACGAGAACGCAGCTAACCTTGGGTCTTGTGCGCAAGCCTGCTCGTCAATATTCGGGTAGAATCGGTTATCTTCGGAGGATGTCTGAAGTATTGACCTAACCACACTCTAACATAGCCCCTAATGACATGTTTATAAATCTAAACGCCTCTTTTATGGTCGAGGTTTTTTCTCCTAAGACGACGTCTTAGGAGAAAATACCTGTAAAGTAATATAGAGGTGAAACTAACTAGCTAATGTGTTTTGCTGCTACACGTATCACAGTATTGAAGATTCTGTTTATGTATTAGAAAACGTACTACAGTCTCGAAAACAGAATGCAGATAAAAATTGAAGGAAGTGAATACCGTACAACTTATGCGAACGAGCTGAAAGATTTGAAGCGTGTGCAGCATTTCCAGAGCCGTGTTGAAACCAGTTAATTTAGGGCTAACCTCGTGTCCATGTAATAATAATGTCTGATAAAACTATTAGGGTTATTAGGGTTATTAGGGTTGTTACAATATAATCGTTCAAGGTGAAGACGATGAGGTGATTGTATCTCAAAAATCTCGATGATGATAATGATCTCCATGAAATTTCAAATAAAATTAGATTACGTCACTCTTATTTCAGATTAGACAATTAAAGGGTTATAGTTAGCATGGTAAGTAAGGATTATAGTCAGCATGGTAATTATTTTAAATGCACAGATAAATCACTCATAATTTTGATATATAGATGGTAGTTGCTTGAAGAGAGAATCAGGTTTTTAAAATATTATAACGATTTAAGGATAATTACATTTCATACAAAATAGTTTATCGATATGTAAATAACTTAATAACAACTTAAACAACTTAATTCTAAAATGATGTATAATGTATGCTTTTGTACTATTCTAGACTGATAAATAAAAATAGATTGTACTACTTTTAATTGTTTTCTATTTATTTAAGAGCTCTGTAATAGCGTTTGAATCTATTGTTTTTTCTTTTTATTTAGTATGTGTTTTTATAATCGTTTCTAAAATTAATTAACTGTAGGTAATCATATTTACAATTGATGTGTGGTAATTAACTTGCTAAAACAAGCATAATTTAAAACGAATTAACTGTCACCACTGAAGTAAAACAAAAGTAATTTTAAAATCGTATTTGTATACATGGTTATAGCAAAGTAACAATTACAGATCTTGTCTTATTTTTAAAAATAGGATTATTATCTTCACAAATAGTACATATATCAGTTTAAGCTACAGTTTATTTATGTATTGGATTCGCTGCATTTTACAAACAATTTTATCATATGATGAAACTCATTAAAACCATTATAACACTGTAATTAACTATTTGAAATTAAATAATGAGTAGTACATTCTAAGCGTCTTTAAATATCAAAATGGCGTTATTGTTTTTCCTTTAATCAGACTATAATTTTTTTGAATAGAAAAAATATTTTGTACTTTTAAAAGAGACCTTCAAAAAATAAATATTCAAAGAGACAGTCAAAGTGAATGCGTGTTTTTACATTCTAAATGAGGGGTAAAACCCTATTAGCTGTAACTTGTTAGAGATGACGTCAGAGCTTCAATAGTTTAAATAGCAAGTTTTAGGTGTACTAAAAATCAGTTGATGTCAAAACTGCAGAAGCCTTAATTTATTGCTAGTAACAGGTTTGGCGAGGCTCCCAACTTGGGTTTTGATATCTCAACATTTCCTTGAGGTGTTTTTTTTTATACCTTAGCAAATCCGTTGAGACTGACGGTTTGTCTCAAGGCCATCATAATCATCATCTTCTCAGAGAGGACCAGATGCAATCTCTGTATTTATTAATACAAGTTACGATTTCGGGTAATTCCTTAACATTTTTTTTACGTGTGTATGTATGTATGTTTAAGGTCTTTTAGTACTATTTTAGATTAGGATATGATAAGCTAAGGTAGTGTTGTACAACGTATACTGTGTCACATCCAAAAATAATTTTAAACCCCATCTTAAAAACACCTTTATGAATGTTCTACAGGTCTTACAAAAGCAATTGATTAGTAAAGCTTATAGAAAACATTTATAAGTCATAAACTACAAACAAATCCTAATTAGCTAAGAAATATACCACTTTACCTCTATTACAGAAAAACGCTCGCTGCTCCTTACATCGGTAGATGACTCAGTAACAAACCCCTGATTAACCCTGAAATATGCCAATAGGTAGTGTTACCTTTATTACAGAAAATACTCATTAGCCCATACCCCTGCTAGATGGCACCACAAACAAATCCCAGATTAACCCTGAAATATACCACTAGGTAGCGCCACCTTTATTACAGGAAATACTCATTAGTCCATACTCCTGCTAGATGGCACCACAAACAAACCCCTGATTAACCCTGAAATATACCACTAGGTAGCGACACCTTTATTACAGTAAAATACTCATTAGTCCATATCCCTGCTAGATGGCGTCGCAAACAAGCTCTGTCTTACAAGTTAGCATTAGAGTCCCCGTACTATTTCCCACCAGAGGTTCAGATCTAACACAAGACGTTGTCTTACAAGTTAGCATTAGGGTTCCTTATTCAATTTTCAAATTTTCAGCGAAGCACCAGGTCCTAGAGATACCATTTATCTTACAAGAACATCTTTATTATTAAAAAACAACTCCCAGCGCTGCACCAGGTCCTAGAGATAGCATTTATTTTCAACCCCCAGCGAAACACCAGGTCCTAGAGATAGCATTTATCTTACAAGAACATCTTTATTATTTAAAACAACCCCAGCGCTGCACCAGGTCCTAGATGTAACATTTTAATTTTATCTTACAAGAACATCTTTATTATTAAAAAACATTCCCCAGCGAAGCACCAGGTCCTAGAGGTAGTTCCTATTCTTGCCTGACAAGAAACCCACAAATTTCCCTCATTAGTCCTAGCCCCAGGTCACTTTTCTCAAGGTAAACCTGTTTCCCAAGCTAAACCTGTTTCTCAAGGTAAACAACAACTTTCTCAAGGTAAACCTGTTTCTCAAAATAAACCTGTTTCTCCAGGTAAACAACTTTCTCAAGGTAAACAACTTTCTCAAGGTAAACCTGTTTCTCAAGGTCGAATAGTGGTCAGCCACGTGGCACGCCTTGGGAAATCCCCAAGGTCAAATGACGTCACTAAAGTGAAAGATAAGGTGCCCCCCTTCTACTAGTGAATATATGAAACTATACTATACATAAGTGATTTGATCAAGAGCTGTTTTTCAAAAAATCGTTTATAATTTTCTTATTTACCGAGATAAATATATGAAACTATATATTTTCAGAAATCTAAAAGAAATCTCTAATTAATGGAGTCATAGAACTATGTTCATTTAAAAAATGCAACTTTGCTCTGTAACTCGGAAACAAATTAAGTTAGAAAATAGTACGCCACTAAATTGCACATAAAAAAAAAAGGCACAAAAGATGTTTTTACCAAAATTTTAAATATTCACAAACAAAAAAGTTACGGGGTTTTAAAGAAAACGGCATAAAACGAAAAACACCCTATATTTTCCTAACGAGTCGAGATATTGAAATGTTCTTTAGATTATTAAATTTGTTTCAAAAATCGGTGCAAGGGTCCCGACCATGATTTTACTCTTATCTATTTGAGAAATACCTAAAATCCCCCAATTACATCGAAAATAGGACACCCTGCATAACTTCTTGATTATACGTTGAACGTAAATTTTTTATTTTCTTCGTCACATCTGCCACCTTTTCCAATTTCACTTCTTTCGCAATATATTGTAAGGATGCATTTCGGTAATCCCTGTTTTTGTAATTAGGGTCAAAAGTGTTCCACAGATTTTCCTCTATACAAATTCATGAACTGTGGATTGTGTTGGGAGGACCATCTTTCAGACGTGATGAAAATATAATTCAAATTATTATAAATTATTATTATTATGAATATTTCAAAAACATTTCTCTATTAATGCGTCGTGGGAAGGAAACTTGAACACTGGCCGGGCAGTGAACTCGGCTGTAGTTCACACAAGGAGAGTCGCTGGTAAAGCTACTGTGGTGGGGGAAGGCGAGTGGACAGTGAAAACAAAAAAATGTAGTAGCTCGCAGGCTCGCATTCCAGTTGCTGTCCTACTTCGCCTTGACAGTAACTTGCATAATATGTTTATGCAATGGCAGTAGCTGCAGGACAGTTACTGCGTACGGCAACTCGCATGCTAGCTCGCACTGCGTAAACACACTACAATCTCAACCGCGGATCCAGGGGGTAGGGTGATCACCCCAATTCATAACATGTCGTGATAAATTCTCATTTATTTCTTGGCAAAGTCGCACATTTCAAAGTGACCTGGTCAACATTCCGTCACCGTCACCCGGTTTACTTGATCTCTTCCAGATGTAAAAATGTGTCACACCCATATTCCCTATTCGCTAATTTATGGTCACACCACCCCGCCGGCCACTTTTAAAAGGTCTCAGGCAAAATTACTTACTTAATGCGAAACAGATGCTTTTCTTGGATGTTGTTGTATTGTTGTAAACTTTCAGTTTGTTTTGTTTCGCAGTATCGGTTAGACTAGTCACTAGTGACTATTTTATTTGTGGCAAGTGCTATTCTTACTTCATATCGCGAATTTTCAAATAACTAATTTAACTAATTACTTTACATAAATCACTATGAGCAAGAGCAAACGATCTCAGCAAAATTCTAATTTGTTCGACTACTTTAAACCAAAACAAAGACGCATTGATGATAATGAACTTGCTTCAACATCGACTTCAACACAGGATAAAGTAAGTTTTAAATTTTTTTACGTAAGCGTGTTCTTACCACGGTGTATGATTAATTATTTAAATTTTAAAAGTTACAATAGGACCATTTTCACGCATTGAAGCTAATGTAAAGTCGGTTCACCTCATTAATCATACACCGCGCCGTGGTTCTTACTTAAGAATTATTTTAATCGACGCAGGAAGCAGAAACGGAGGCAATCGCAATCAATCGAGATGTACAAAAAGCAAATGAAAATGGTGAAAATGTAAATGATGTGGGAGTTTTATTGAAGAAAACAAATTTAACCGAGTGTGACAAATATAGAATTTTGTCTGAAAATTGGTTACCTTCTGATAATTACCAATACCCCTTTTCTGTTCATGTTAAACAAGGAAAAGAAATTAAACTATATCTTTCTCGAAATCACTTAGACAATTTCAGATGGTTGGTGTACTCAGAATGTATGGGGGGTATTCTGTGCAAATATTGTTTCCTTTTTGCTACTTTTGGTGGTGTACATAAAGCAACCTCATTAGAAAAGTTAATACGGAAGCCTCTATCTCAATTTTCTAAATTACTGGGTAAAGATGGTGATCTCGTCAAGCATGATAGTCATATTTATCATAAAAAAGCCCTGGAATCAGGTAAATAAATCAATTAATTCGTCGATAACCGTATAAATAGTTATAAAATTTTCAGGTAAAATATTTTTAAATGTATATTTAAATCCCGCCAAATGCGGATGCGTTGTCCGAGGATAGAAAGAAGAAAGCTTTGGAAAATAGAGCAAAACTTCGCCCAATAATCAAAACAATAATTTTTTTGGGACGCCAAAACATTACTCTTAGAGGACATCGTGATGACGGAATTTTGCGTACAGTCAGATGATGAATCTCAATGTGGAGACAGGTGATGTAATTTTAGAAGATCACATGAAAACGCATAAAATGAATGCGTCTTACTTAAGTAAAACTATCCAGAACGAAATAATTCAATGTTGTGCGGATGAAATTATTGAATCAGTTGTAGGTCGGGTTAGGGAATCTTGTTATTATAGTATAATTTTTGACGAAACTGCGGATATATCTCCTATTTCTCAAATGTGTCTGATCGTAAGATATTTTTTTGAGAACCAAATAAGAGAGGAATTTCTTGGATTTTTGGATTACCATGCTGAAAATTATGATGATTATGCAATGGAGCCTGTACTCACTGGAAAAATATTGGGACAAACCGTTTTAAGATACATAAAGAAAATCGGTCTAAATCCGAAAAAATGCGTTGGTATTGGAACAGATGGATGTGCGGTAATGGTGTAATGCGCCCCCTTACTTTTGGGTGCTATACTTATATTTATGTTGCGCCCTTCTGGTTTGGTAACCCAGCGCGGTTTTATCTTGCCTCGGCTTTGCTCAATCGGGTTTATTTTATAAACGGGGTGTGGTTCGTAGTAATTACTGGCTGGGCTTAACACTGTAACCTTAAATAAAATCCGTAAAGCATTTTTAACACGTATATTAAACAAATATTTACAATAACTAAAATAAATGGTAATTAACAAAATATTGATGGGAGAATTCCCTGGTCCGGGTCCTGGCGTCACTGGGTGCGAAGTCGCTTCTGTAAACAAAAGAGAGTTGTGTTTAATCTATTCCTTACCAAAGAGGCCAAGTGTAGGTTACGGTCCTGTATGCACGGTAGCGCGAGTGTTATGCTCGATGCAGTGGTTGATCGAAGCGCCAGCGCAATGAACTCGAATCGTTTGAGAAAATCAATATCGTGTTTGTATGTCAGTAACTCTGAAGCGCTGAAGCAGGGATGTTCTACTCCTCGGGAAATAATACACGAGAAAGCGCGTCTGCAAACGCGAGCTCTCTCGACGGTCTTTCTCTGTTTATAAACGGTTTAATGTAGGCAATTAGATAATTTATCTAACTAAATTAATTACCGATCTCTATACTAAGTTTAATTATTTCTAATTAATCTAGGGAAAAAATACTTAATATTAAAAGACTACTCTAAGGTTTACGTAAAGATAGCAAAATCTACGTACGCTCTAATTTATTTACAAACGTTCGTGCACCAGGTATTTACGATGGTTCGGTGGACGACAAATTGATACTACAGGTTATGGAGGTATTCCTCTGCAATTCAAAGACACCGTGTATGGTTATTACGTGTTGTCTGTAGATAGTGTATAAGTTTCGAGCGGGATCTCAGTAATTTCCAGAAAACGAAGGCGACGGCCTGTCTTTACTGTATATACTAAGAGAAAGGTCGTAGGTCTTTACAGCCCTGTAACAACCCTTCACCCTCAAGTGGTGGCGAGATACGGCGGGGGCTACCCCTGCGTTTCTCTAGGTGTACTGGTGGTGGCGAGTGACGATGGGTTCTACCCTTCGTGCTACTCTAGGTGCTAGTGTAGTATAACTCCTGGAGCTCAGCCCGGAATTATTTACGGTCTGTAGTGTTTGAGTGTAAATTGTCAGAATGTATAACTTTACAACTTACGTGTCTATTAAATAGCAGTACAGAATTGAACTTTAGGTTGCCCGATCGCGACGGACTCTTCGTCGACGAACAACAAGTCGGTGCTTACGCTAAGCAAACGGAACGGTGGCGGCTGCTGGATATCGGCTTAACTTGAATCTACGGAGATTCATCTTCTTCCCGTCGGTGACTAACAGGTCGGTGCTTACACTAAGCAAACGGAACGGTGGCGGCTGCTGGATATCGGCTTAACTTGAATCTACGGAGATTCATCTTCTTCTCTTACTATGCGCGTCGCGAGTTTATAAAGGTGCATCGGTGGGCGGTTTCGCGGCTACCGTGCGGGGGATGCCGTTATGCGATTGGTTAAAATCGTTCTGACGTGCAGAAACTTACGGTTTCTTAGAACTACACGTCAGCGGTGATGAATAAATTATTTGTTGTGCAATATCGCGTAAACTTATGAAATCTTACATACAGGATGGTCCGCACCTAATTTATTCTAAAACACATACGTACAGAACGCTTGTTCTTTACAATGGTATCTGAACAACGTAGTGCTATTACAGAATTAAAATCTGAATTAGTACATGCTATCAAATGTTCATGCTACAATCACGCTTTAAACCTTTCAGTGTCAAAGTGTTCTAACGTACAGGCTGTGCGAAATATTGTATCCACCATGAAGGAAGTAATTGCATTTTTTTCTGCTTCAGTGAAAAGAAATAATGTTTTTAAACACAAAAATAAAGAAAAACTTCGTGGACTTTGCGAAACAAGGTGGAATGAGAGACACGAATGTGTAATGCAATTCAAGGATAATCTTTTAGATATTGTAAGTACCTTACAAGTTATCTCGCAGTGGAAAGAACGTGAATCTTCAGCTAAAGCAAATAAACTATTAACAAATTTAACGACACCTATGTTCATAATAACAAGCAATATTTTATCCGCAGTACTTGGCATAACTATGCCATTAAGTAGGCTATTACAGACGGTTGCTCTTGATAAAGCAAAAGCTGATGTTTTAGTAAAAAATACAATAACAGCAATTGCTACGAAGAGAGAAAACTGCGAAAATGTCTTTAAAGAAATATATGAAAATGCTCTACAAATTCTTGGGGCACTAGATATTGAAGTTCATCTACCAAGACTATGTGGGAGACAGAACCATCGAGATAATGTTAAGGCTTCAACACCAGAAGATTATTATCGAATTACAGTTTTTATTCCACTTCTAGATGGCCTCTTGGCTGATTTAAAATTTAGATTTGCAGACAATATTTTTGATCACTTTTATTTAAATATGTGTATTCCTAATAATTTAGTGTCATTGGAGGCATCAGAGTTTCGAACTTCTCTGAAATCTGTGGAAAAATACATTGAGAAATTTGAAATGACACGGTCAATATTTTTAGGAGAGCTCGAATTGTGGAAAGTCCATTGGCTTCAACAAAAACAGAATGGTGGAGTTATTCCGAATTCGTCATATTCGGCAATAATTAAATGTGATAAAGATATATATCCATGCGTTTACTCAATTTTAAATATATTGTGCGCCTTACCGGTAAGTGTTGCGAGTGGTGAACGCAGTTTTTCAGCATTAAAACTATTAAAGACATGGTTGAGGTCAACAATGCGTCAGGAAAGACTAAATGGCTTAGCGCTTTATAGGTCAGAACAAATTAATATTGAAAATATTATAAACAGATTCGCATCTCAACGACGCAAAATTGATTTTGTTTTGTAATATAATAATTATTATAGTAGGTATATGATTGTAGTGGGTATAGGCATTTAGAAGTTACAAAAAACTCTTTTTTTTTTAATTTATATAAACGCTTATAAGAATCCATCTTTTTTTTTTGTCTTTACTATGCCAACTAGTTGGTCTAGATCCGCGGTTGTACAATCTAGAATAAGAAATAAATTAACACACAACTAAAAACAATACTGTCAAGTATAAATTTGATTTGTGAATGTACTAAAATAAATATTTTTGATACTTCAAATATTTCAAAAAAAATTCTTTTAGTTCACAGAACTATTTTTCGACTATCTTGTTTGCTTCGTGAGCTGCATGTGCTATTTTTCACGTACCACAGTTTATTTTGTTTACAGTAAATAAATACTTGTGGGTAAATACACGTGTATAAATAGGAACTAACAGATGGACATCAATTTTAATTTCAATTTGTAAGTTATGGGAACTACAATGAATTCAATAGTATATTAAAAAACAAGTTTCATAAAACCAGTCTTGAAGCATGAATTGAAGTTTAAAAAACGAGTTTTTTAAAGAATGGGTGCTTCAAGGTCTTATGAAACACGTTTTTTATGCTATTTTTTGTAATTTACCCTATTCATGCCGTTTTTAAACAAAAATTTTTACTTTAGTTGATTTAGATATTTTTGTGGCGTTTGGTAATGTCTTAGTTTTAAAAGTGAAAATTTGTGCTAATCGCCGTTTGTTTTATTAAAATTCTGTCACAAAACAGGAAAACGGAAAGTAATCAAGATAATCTTGCATGTACGCCCCCGGAAATACGTGAAATTGCCAAAAATACGGTCGAGAATTGCTCACATCAAAGCTTTCCACTGGACACATCCTGTTTTTGACACATTTTGTCAGAGTGAAATGCATGCCATAATTCTGAATCAAGCTTTGCCAATCAACAAAATTGTCGAAAAATGTTCCGTGAATTAATGGCTATAAAGACATCGGGCATGATGACATTGCGTTTCTTAATATGTCTATTAAAGAATCAAAATGGAAGCAAATTACAAAAAAACAAATTTTAGATATAATTTAATCGTGTTAAATATTAGTATGATTCCATTTTCTAAATACTTTGTTTTAAAAATTTTGAAATTATTTTATTACACCGTAATTAATCACGGCGAACTAAAAGTACCTAACAATTGGTTGTACGTGCGAAACAATGCAAATACCTTTCGTTAAAAAGCGCGTGGAACAATTTAATCGTGCCGTTATATCATCATGTGTTGGAACGTAACGTTTTTAGTTTCTCAAATTATCTTTCGGTTCGGTTAACCATTTCTAGTTCAAGCTGCGAATTTTTGTCGGTTTACTTTGATCCTTTTTATACTTTTTGATTGTAGACGATATGTACTTTAGAAAAGAATAAGCGTTAGCACACTTAAAACAAAATTATTTACTTTCATCACAACTTAAATTGCCACTATTCATAAAACATAAATTTTACTTGCAAAATGACGCCACTCGCCTACATCTCATTTATAAAAATTTCGCATTATCATACAAATATATTAATGGCTAATTCAAAAAAAATTGGAAACTGTTTAATTACATGAGAATATTTTATTAAAGTGTAGCAGTTTCATGTTAGTCGTTCATTATTGATTTCATTTCATTAGAGTGCTTGTTATTGTCGCACTTAATAAAATATTAATTTAGGATCTCGAAATGTGGGACATTAGTTGTTTATGTGTAATTTGTGTTTTAAACTACTTAACTACTTAGAAAGTGTAAATTGAGCGATAAAGAAAGCAACTTATACACCCACGTTGTTCTTCCGCCCTTATTACAATCTTCGTTGTATTAATTATGAATTATACCGTCGTATACCTAAATCATCATGTGGTTGTGGTTTTTAGTGTATTTATGAATTTGTCTTTACTGGTTTTTAAACGGAAATTAAAATATTAATATTTATTGTCTATGATTAGTAATTGTATCCTAGATTCAGATCTCTGACTGCTATCTTTATTTAATTGTGTAACACATATTTTTATGATGAATGTAACATCTAGGTATAAAAAATTTATGAACTCTAAAAAGTCGTTAATATGTATTGATTTTATGTTAATTTTAGTTTACAGAAATGTTAGACAAAAAGTTAAAACTATTAAGATAATGCGAAAACACTTTTTTTAAGATACAATCTCAAAAACTGTAGTTACCAGAAATCACTCGGCCATCTCGGATCATAATAGATGCAGGAGAAACGCATTTAATTTTCGCGCATAGATTATTTAATTATGATTTTTAATGTACACACGTTATTTGTGTGCACGTTACAAAGAAAATATTGCACGATATCAAAGCCAACTTCTTTGTGTATTGACAACATCATGTGACGTAAAAAAAAACTAACTTGAGTTTATTTTATACCGTACAGTATTTACTTTAGAGTCGTACTTATACAAATGTCCGCGTTAAGTTGCACATTGATACGGAGCATCACGTTAAAACAACCGTAACAAATGAGCCCCGAAAAATTGCGCGCTAGCAAAATGGCCCACGGCAAAAGCACTCTCGACCAGCCCATGTCAATATAGCCCCAAAGTTTAAGAGGCACACCATCCGCCATTTTGTTTTTTTTATGACGTCACCCTTGGGGCACCTTTGGTCGCCATTTTTTTTATGTCCACATGGGGATCGTATTTTTTTAACCTGAGAATAAAAAGAAGTTATTTAATCTGTTATTAATATTTATTAGGGCCCGTTTTTATCAAAGGATTTCATTGTTATTAAAACTATTATTACATTTCTTTAATCCCATCTAGAGATTGGAGGTTGTATTCTAATAAGAGGTCCTAGTCTTGTAAGACGGGAATCTGTTCGCGGGCTTCGCCCCTGTGATAAAAATTGTATTTCTTGTGATGATAACAGAATACTCTTAAGGTATTGATTAGCGTTTCGAGATGGAAGGTCAGTTTAGGCATCCCTTTTCTGCAATAGTAGCGGGACCAGTGGGGTGTGGGAAATGGTATTTTATCGTAGATTTTCTAAAAAGATATCGAAACTGTCTGCGATAGAGCTTTTGAAAAAATTATCTGGTTTTACGGCGAATGGCAACCATTATTCAAAGATCTCTCAGTGGAATTTCAGAAAGGATTACCTGATATGGAACAGTTTGACGGTAAAAAACCGGTCTGAATAATAATTGACGACCTAATGCGTGAGACTAACGGTTCGGTGTTTGATATTTCTACAAAGGGTTGTCATCATAGAAATCTAAGCGTGTTTTTCTTAACGCAAAACATATTTTATCAAGGACGTGAACAGCGAGATATCTCTCTCAACGCTCATTACATAATCTTGTTTAAGAACCCACGTGACAGGGCACAGATACAGCATTTGGCAAGGCAGATTTCACCTGATAAACCTAAATTTCTAGAGGCTGCGTACCAAGATGCTACTTCTAATCCGTACGGATATTTATTGTTCGATTAAAACAGAATACACCGGAAAGGAAGGAAGGAATTTCATTCCCTCCCCAAGGGGGAGGGTGGGCTGCTTGAGCGTTCCGAGCTCCTTCAGCCGCAATCATGGATTTCCAGCATACATACATACATTACGTATACATGCATGGTGGGATTAAGGAGGGGTGCGGTCAGGATAAGATCGGAAGGAACATAGTTAGGGTTCTGAGGGGAAAATACTACCCCAGCATTAGCGTAAGTAGCCGCACATGTGTATGAAGAAAACCCCCATTACCTCCCGAATGCTAAGCAGATCGTGTCGCCACTGCTCTACCAGCTCGGTAAATACACCGGATGTACTACGTTATAGAACAAACATATTCGGGCCTCAAGGTATTTGCCAAGTATATATAGCGAAAAAAGGATTTAAGCCTCACAGTCATAAATATTACATCATATATGATGGTTGTCGCTTTAATGGAAAACACCGATATCCTCCACGCATTAGCCAGATTAAGTAAAAGTCAACGTGACGCTTCATTGAAATGTCGGGATAGTAAGCAGGTGTGCACATAACATTTTAAAAGGTCGTGTACCGCAGTCAGCTGATCAGAAGCAGCGACTCTCTCAACATAAGCACACTTTAACGCGGCTGGCACAGAGATGTGAATCTATAAAAAGAAAAACAGTTTCTCGTACAGAAGGGCGGCGCATTTCTACCGCTCCTGTTAGGACCATTACTTCGCGGAATTCTGGGTAATTTGTTTGAATAATTATGGACCACAATCTGAAGAAGATGATTATTCTACCTATGGATTTTATGCAGCGTTTGCAAGCACCAGATGTCACGCAAAACAACATATTAACGCAGTTGGGTAACGACATGGATAAAGTTTTAAAAACCAAAATGACCAACCATGATAAATGGCAGCAATACAATCAGGTTCTTCAAAGATTTCTACACTTCTCCAATCAGTTAGGTCAACCCGCTAGTATAACAATCAGCGGTGATGATGATGATATTGGAGATTTGCCGAAACGCAAAGGTCTGACAGGCGACGAGATATTATCAACACTGCCTGTTTCATACAAGAAGGCACTGATTTCTTGCGTATACTGAATGCCGGCGGTGATATAATTTGGGATAAAAGGGGTACTGTCACAGTAAAATGTCAGATCATCCCTCATTCCAACATTATAGATTTGGTTCACAAAACGTTAAGACAGCAAAACACTACAAACCCACGCGGCTGGTGATAGTTTGCGACGTACCTTAAAGAAATAAATATACCACGAGAGTATCGGAAATACTCGAAAACGTGATGCTAGTGTATCACCTAACATTGAACCGAGCTTCACAACTATATGTGATAATTACGATGCCGATGGTGAATGGAGGGAAACCCCGCGAAGATCCTTACGAAGAAGAAGACTTTCACTAGATTGGGATACTTGGAGAACATAACATGGATA
The DNA here is from genome assembly GCA_036346205.1 of Vesta saturnalis. Classification (NCBI taxonomy): domain Eukaryota; kingdom Metazoa; phylum Arthropoda; class Insecta; order Coleoptera; family Lampyridae; genus Vesta; species Vesta saturnalis. The sequence continues at coordinate 1,170,290 of JARFJB010001250.1, forward strand.
CTGTATACTATGATCCAGAGCATCCGGCAGGGTTTGCGGGTATAACACCTTTAGTTAATGCTGTAAAGGGTGGATATGGTAAAGTGAAAAAATGGCTGCATACTCAGGAGGCTTATACGGTTCATAAACCTGCCAGAAAAAACTTTCCCCGCAATAGGTATATTGTGAGCAACATTTACGAGTTGTGGCAAGCGGATCTTTGCGATATGCGAACTTTAAGTAAAGACAATAGTGGATACAACTACATACTAACGGTTATTCATGTGTTTAGCAAGAGGGCCTGGGCGAGAGTTCTTAAATCGAAGACAGCAGGATCTACAATTGAAGCATTCGTGTACAAAACTTTTTCAAGAAGAAAAATATCAATTTCTATGTAACAAATAACCCTGATGTAAAAGCATCTGTAGTTGAAAGATTTAATAAAACATTGAAAACAAAGATGTGGCGTTACTTCACCTACAAAAATTCCTACAGGTATATTGATGTGACTGCTTACAGCAATAGCCCTCGTTCAAGTATAAAGATGGCCCCTGCGGCTGTAAACGATGAAAACATTTTGGAAGTGTGGAATAACCTGTACGCGAAAGACTTTGGCACATCACGTCATCCTAAATATAAAGGCGGTGAACATGTTAGAATCGCCAGAACTAAGTACACCTTTGAGAAGGGGTATGAAAGGAACTGGAGTGAGGAAGTTTTTATAATTAGTACAGTGATAAAAAGAAGGCCTCCAGTTTATCGCATAACCGATCTTAATAACAATCCGGTTGATAAGGACGCCCTATTTTAGCAGAAAAGGGTCGCGGACGATATAAACAATACCTGGTCAAGTAACGTGGATGACGTCAAGTTTTATTACACAACTGCCAAAACGAATAAGATGAACAGGCACATGGGTTGTAGGCATTTCGGAAGTTCAGTACCCTTGTTCTTTTGCTTCTGTAAGTGCGGCAGACAATTTTATTTATTATAGACTTGATCGACCCGCAGGAGAAGAGGATGTGTTAGAGACTATATTAAAAAAGGCTGCATCACATTTTCAACACGACAACGGGAAAGCCATTTATATTGATGGCGGATGGTATGTGTTACGTTTCGCCACGGGGAATTATGCCAACATTGTACAAATTGCCAACGAGCTAAATAACCACGAGCTAATAAGTAAATTGCTAACAATCGAATACCATAATCTCACTAAGCGCGTCACTACGAAATTAAAAACCTCCCTCTCGCTATTCGGATTCTCACAACGTTTAACCTTACAGTTGGGTTATCGGCCGTATCAAAACAACTATGGAACCAATACCCCCGCACCCCGCTAAGATATGGGATATGACTACCAACGCAGATGTTTGTTTATTGCGACATCTTGAACCGCAAATCGTGGGTGATGTTTTATCTCCGCTTATGCGTATAATAAATATTACTTCTGAAAATTACGCTTACGGAGGTCATAAAGATGTGATTTTTTCTCCTGCACCTTACATGCCCGTGATGACCCGGGAATTTAAAAAATCCAGATTAATATAAAAACAGATACAGGTGCAGCAATGCCATTCGAGTTTGGGACGTCGTTTCTGAAGCTACACTTTAAGAAACTGAAATAATGGTTTGTCCTTATTAACAATATTATATGAATCAGGCCGGTAACGGTATCGGCTCCATCTACAGAGGTGCATCATATCAACGTGGTTACGGATATATTTAGAAGTATAATACCGTTATTTAAGCCTGGTACAAACCCCATTGAAAAATAAGCTCTCAGAGCAGGTGGCAATATTCGTAGTGACGTCATAAAGGGTCGATCTGTTAAGGAATCCTTTCAAGAAAGATTTCACGAGGCAGATAGAAATCTTAAACGTAAAGCCGATGAGAAAATCGATAAAATGATGGAGAGTTCGGGCAATAAAAGAGTACGTCTGGCCGATAATAACCAGTCTCTACCAAGAGCTGTTGCTGCTAAGAAGAAGAAATCTACTTACGACGATATATTTTCAAGGTAATAGCTTTTCTACATGCCCAATCATGTGAATGCGTCAAGTCCGAATTGGATTTGTTCGCTTTACCTTCGACGCAGACAAGTATCGATGGTGGTGAATGGATATTTTACAAGCCTTTATCAGCTCTTAGCGATGACGCTCCAATAGATTTTGTAGTGTCTGGAAATGAAAACGATTACATAGATTTAAGTCAGACCATGTTGTACATCACAGCTAAAGTTCTAAAGCAAGATGATACAGCACTTACTGACGCAGATGTTGTAGCACCGGTAAACAGTTGGATACATTCACTTTTCTCACAAGTGGAGGTTCAGAAGATGGTGGTGGCACACCCAAACAACACCTACGCCTACCGCTCATACATAGAAACGTTGCTAAATTATGGAAATGAGGCCAACAGTTCACATCTAGGTTGTACCTTATGGCACAATGATACAACTGGGCAGATGAATACACTGGGACACGCAAATAACGGTTCCTCGAAACGGCAAGTACTTGCAGCGACCAGCAAACAAATGATGATACTTCACGTGCACTCGGATTTGTTTAATGAGGAAAAGTTTCTCATAAGCGGTGTTGGATTAAAGGCTAAATTTGTACGGCGCGCGAGTCAACTTACAAGACGCTAGTTTACTGGTGAGACGTATGCGAATCTACCCCACCATTCTAATTGCGCACGCTAAAGCTTCAGAAACAACTGCAGCAAAATATCCTGTTACAAGGGCCGACGTAAAAGTGTTAACTATACCTACAGGCATGCAGTGAAAATCATTGAATAATATCTTCTTGGATCAGTTACCTAAACGATGCATCGTAGGTTTTGTCGCAACTAAAGCCTCAAATCGATTCAATTTTCATCACAGCAATACTAACTACATGTGATATATTGACGGTCAACAAATTCCTTCGAAGACCTTACAACCAGACTTTGCAGCCAACGGTTTATATGTAAGGGCATATCGCACCTTATTCTCCGGTACGGGTATTCATTTTTGGAATGAGGGAAAGGATATATCGAGGAGCGATTACCTCAACGGCTACTGGTTAATGGCCTTCGACCTAACCCCTGACTTGACTACAAACGCTAGCACGCACTGCAATTTAGTTAGAAACGGTTCCCTTCGCGTAGAAGTCGGCTTTGAAGAAGCGCTCGTAGAAACCGTTAACTGTTTGGTATACGCCGAATTCGATAACGTGATTGAGATCGATAAACATCGGTGGTCGTGGATTTCACCTGTTAAAAGGGACAACTCTAGGGGTTAATATTACGAAAACGTAGTTTTTCTAAGCGCAGTTTGAAAAAGTTCTACATTTCCTTTTCCTATGCCCCAAAGTGTCCTCTACAAGATGGTATAGGTTTCATTTGGTTATACCTTCGGTGTCACGCACCCTCAGAAAACAGCGAGTTAGAAGAGCGATTTTATTCCACTATAACGCACACATTGCAAAATACCGACTCTGTCACGCGGCGATTTGTAATAAGCTTACGTGCATTCCAAAGCTCTTGAATCAAAATTCATATTTCTGTAACTATTGAAGGTAGCGAATTTTTTTTATAATTTTTTACGTTTTCTGGCTACATTTGACTCGATAGATATGCATAGAAATTTTCAATAATTCACATAGCTCGCCGCAGGGTCAAGTTTTGAATGCACGATTTTGATAATTTTATATTTGTAATTTTATTTAAAAAAAACTATAAAAGTTTTCAAAATTCCTGAATTTCTGTTAGCAGCGCTCATATTTCAGGTATCGGTATGCAAAAAATCAGAATTTTAGAATACACACTTAAATTGTTACAACGGTTAATGTTAAGAAAAACGTAGTACATTTCCAGATAGAACGTGATGAGGAATTTTGGGAAAGTATGGTGCCAAAACTGTATAATTTTTATTTAGAAGCCATGTTGCCGGAAATTTTAAAAAATAAATATTTTTTATATTTATACTGGTTTTCTCAATAAATGATCACAAACTACTTGCCGGCTTTTTTGCTGGTCCACGTGGACATGATTAGGAAGTGTCATTAGCTAACTGGATATTGACCGCAAATCACAGACCATCTAGAATAAATCTATCACGATAAGACTATCTGTTTGCGTCTTCTTACTGTAATACTAAAACAGTGTACCACCCTCTTCCATCTTAAGTCTTTTTCCACCGTTCGAAAGGCCTTAACGGCGCCCTGTCTAACATCTACGTTTGAGTGTGTTGAAATAAATGCTGCTATGCGCGAAAATATGTTCCATCATCATATTAAGTGTTCGATAATCTGTTTTTTCAATATTTAATTAAAATACCGTTTGGCTGGTAAGATATTAAATAAATGGAATGTTCGACCACACTAAACAAACGAAATACTTAAATAATTTTAATATTTGTATAAACCGTATTTCAATATAACTTATAAGGAAAATTAGAGAAATACGAATACCAGAATTAGAACAATTTCCAGCCCTAGTTTGAACCACTTTGAAAACCTCTCTTTTACTTTATTGTGCGCTAAGCCATAATTAATGCACTGCTTTTGGGAAAAATCAATGTTTTCAATGGGTTTACAAGTTTTACCTTTTTTAAATAATTGAGTGTGTATGTGGGTGTGCGTGTAAGTCGTGAGCGAGTGCGTGTGCGTGTGTATTCGTGTGTGCGTGCGGGGCATGGGCGGGAACTGGAGCGTGTGTGCATGTGCGTGTGGGTTTGTGTCAGTGTGGGTATGTGTGTGTGCGTGCGTCTAAGTTGCGTGTGTACAGCCGCGTGCGCAGGTATGTGCATGTGTGCGTTCGTGTGTGTGCGGGCATGTGCGTTGGCTTGTACGTGTACGTCTGTCGATCTAGCCCCCCACCTTCTAAAAATAAAAAACAAGTACCTGAAAATTACGAGCTATGTATGAGCTTTTATATTCCGGAAATTAAAAATTTTAAGTTCGTCATACTACTAAAATATTAAATCGTTCATTGCGGCAGAATTAGAAGCTATTTATGAGATTTTAAAATCGTATAATTTCGATTTTTGAACTCATCGTTTTAACTCCAAAACAACCCTTTGAATAATTTAACTCAAGTGCAAACTACACTAAAATTGAAAAAAATAACTCTTTTGGAAGTATATATTATTTACTGAATTAAGAGCTCTCAAAATACGTATTTTGATTTTTGACCCGAAACCCTTTTACGGTAAAACTACCGTTTCCCCGGCACAAGGCAGAACTGTGCTTAAAATGAAAAAATTTAACTATTTTGTAGGTAATTATTGTTTATCGATTTATGAGCCCTTTAGATACGTCTATTTTGATTATTGAGCTGCAACCCTTTTACAGGAAAACTACGTCTTGCACACAAGAGAGACGTTTGCTTAAAATGAAAGAAATTGTATACTTTGTATTAACTGTTTTATAATTAAATATTTTATATTATTACTGCTTGTTATAGGTTTGCAAAATAGTTTTCATTTTAAGTATAGTTCTGACGTGAAGAAAATGCGGGGTATATTTTATAAAAGAGGTTTAACTTAATAACCAAGTACTTGTATTTTCTAAACTCGTAAACCGATAAACAATATTTAGTCGCAAAATAAAAAAGTATAGTTTCTGTTGTGTTGAAAAGATCTGGGACTCGTTTTATTGTAAAGGAATTGCAGTTAAATAATTAAAATACACGCATTCTATTCATAAACAATTTAAAAAAAGTATGCAACTGAAGAACCTTTCAAATCATAAATTTAAAATAAAATTAAATTAAAATGTAAAATGTTTAATTATAAAACAGTTATTACAAAATATTCAATTTCTTTCATTTTAAGTAAACCTCTCTCTTGCGTGTTGGAGATACGAGAGGTGGTTTTACTGTACATTGTAGCTCAATAATCAAAATAGACGTCTCTAGAGCTCATAAATCCATTACAAAATAATTAAATTTTTTCATTTTAAGCATAGTTCTTTTCTGTGCCGGGAAAGGTAGTTTTTACCGTAAATGGGTTGTGGGTCAAATGTCAAAATACGTTTTTTGAGAGCTCTTAAATCAATAAACAATGTTTACCTGCAAAAGAGTTACTTTTACAATTTGAGTGTAGTTCTCACTTCAGTTAAATTACTTAAAGGGTTGTTTTGGGGTTACAACGATGAGCTGAAAAATCGAAATTATACAATTTTAAAAATAGCTCCTAATGCTGCCGCAAAGAACGATTCAATATTTTATTTTATGGGGAGGGGGCTGAGTCGATATCGAGTCAGTGCCCCCACTGAAATTTTTAAATTCCTCCCTGATATAGCGAGCTCCAAATTTTTAATTTGCGGAATATGAAAGCTCATACATAGCTCTTAATTTGTTTTTTTACAAGAGGGGGGGCTAGCTATCCAGACGTCGTGTGTGTATGTGTGTGCCTGTGAATGTGCCTGTGAATGTGTCTGTGTCTGTGTCTGTGCCTGTGCCTGTATCTGTGTCTGTGTCTGTGTCTGTGTCTGTGTCTCTGTCTGTGTCTGTGTCTGTGTCTGTCTGTGTCTGTGTCTGTGTCTGTGTCTGTGTCTGTGTCTGTGTCTGTGTCTGTGTCTGTGTCTGTGTCTGTGTCTGTGTCTGTGTCTGTGTCTGTGTCTGTGTCTGTGTCTGTGTCTGTGTCTGTGTCTGTGTCTGTGTCTGTGTCTGTGTCTGTGTCTGTGTTTGTGTCTGTGTCTGTGTCTGTGCATGTATCTGTCTGTCTGTGTCTGTGTCTGTCTGTATCTGTGTCTGTGTCTGTGTCTGTGTCTGTGTCTGTGTCTGTCTCTGTCTCTGTGTCTGTGTCTGTGTCTGTGTCTGTGTCTGTGCATGTGTCTGTGTCTGTGTCTGTGTCTGTGTCTGTGTCTGTGTCTGTGCCTGTGCCTGTGCCTGTGTCTGTGTCTGTGTCTGTGTCTGTGTCTGTGTCTGTGTCTGTGTCTGTGTCTGTGTCTGTGTCTGTGTCTGTGTCTGTGTCTGTGTCTGTGTCTGTGTCTGTGTCTGTGTCTGTCTGTGTCTGTGTCTGTGTCTGTATCTGTGTCTGTGCCTGTGTCTGTGTCTGTGCCTGTGTCTGTATCTGTGTCTGTGTCTGTGTCTGTGTCTGTTGTCTGTGTCTGTGTCTGTGTGTCTGTGTCTGTGTCTGTGTCTGTCTGTGTCTGTCTGTCTGTGTCTGTGTCTGTGTCTGTGTCTGTCTGTGTCTGTCTGTGTGCTGTGTCTGTGTCTGTTGTCTGTGTCTGTGTCTGTGTCTG